>JAHIAM010000572.1:0-34380 GCA_021605205.1 Aegilops longissima
CCTTGTTTTCCCTCATCAATCACTTATGATGAGGCAGTCACCCCAGTGGAGTTACCGTGAGGCCTTTACTCTTGTAAAGAATGCGGTGTCATCCTCCCAAATGATTCTCAAAAACTTCAAGGCTGAATGAAGATAGTCAACATAGATCTATAGTTGATGAGCATGAATTCCCTACACCACCATCATGAGTGCTTGCTCTTACTTGGCAATGTGATATGTGGTTGCATGTTGCATAAAGGTGTCTACCTTGTAATGCTTCTAATTAGGGTAAATTGCATCTGCTTAGTTAACACATTATACCTATGAATATGACATGCCTTCCTATTTTTGGTACATACTCGTCTTTCTATTAACCATGTTCTTACATCAAACTACTTTTCTTGTGTATCCCTCATCAAACACTTCTCACGAAACACCTTCAAATTATTGGTGTAATATTGGTTTGCATCATGCATATCATTTCAAGCATGTCTTTTGCCTCTAATTTGTTGAAATACCACTTATAATGAGACACTTCTAACTTGGTAGACTATTTTTGTTGGATCTTTCATAAGATGTCTAGCTTGCATTGCTTCCAATTTGTTGAAATGCCATACCTTAGTGTTTTTCGTACATATTCCATCCTCCTACATTGTGGTTGCCTTACATAAGAGTTGTGTTAATCGGTTTCATGCATCAGCAATTTGGAAGAGCAATTTCATTCTTTTCTTGTGTGTATAACTTGACAAGGCAAAATCTAAAGGATGAGCATAGGATGATGGTGGTCCTCTGGAGCAACGAAAAGCAGATGATCTCAGCAGATTCTCCTGCTACTCCTCTTTATGATACAAGTTCCAAATCTCATCACCCTTATTCCACAATCCCAGGTGGTTGCTCTAACATGGCAGTGTGATATCTGGTTGCATGTTGCATATGGATCCTAGCTTATATTGCTCCTAATTTGTTAAATTACATATCATATCTTACAAATTATACATTTGAATATGACCACGCCTTCTGTTTTTTGTACATACTACATCTTCCTATCACACCATGTTCTTACATCAAACTCATTGTTCTTGTGTATCATGCATCTATCACTTATGATGAGATAGTCACGCTTTGTGGGTTAGTATGAAGCAGCAGTGCTGTTATAAAGTGAAGTTTCATCCTCCCACATGATTCTCAGAAACAACAAGTCTAAATGAAGATATTGAGCGTAGCTCTCTGTACTTGGCTGCATTTCCCCTACAAGGTGCTTGCTCTTACTTATTTGTGTGATATGTGGTTGCATGTTGCATCTGATTGTCTAACTTGTAATCCTTCTAATTAAGGTAAATTGCATACTTAGTTTACATTATACCTATCAATATGACATGCCTCTGAGGAGTCCTGGATTAGGGGTCTCGAACAGCGGACTATATCTTTGGCAATGGACTGTTTGGACTATGAAAGATACAAGATTGAAGACTTACGTCCCGTGTCCGGATGGGACTCTCCTTCCGCATGGAAGGCAAGCTTGGCAATAGGGATATGTAGATCTCCTCCTTGTAACCGACTCTGTGTAACCTAGCCCCCTCTGGTGTCTATATAAACCCAGGAGGTTTAGTCAAATGGGACAACAACAATCATACCATAGGATGGCTTGTAGTGTTTAGCCTCTCACGATCTCGTGGTAGATCAACTCTTGTAATACTCATATCATCACGATCAATCAAAAGCGGGAAGTAGGCACTACAAAAATACACTTCCGTGATGATACGTGTTTGTCCACGATGAGGTCGCGTTTTTGTCATGCATGTACATCCATGACAAATTTATAGTGAGAATCAAGATAGTCATACATGCTTGTTGTAGAAGTGTTCCATGACATTACCAAAATTATCATCACGAGTGTCCACTTCCATGATGATAAATCACAGCGTCACGAAGTGCTTTCGTCAAGGGTGACCGACCGTGGCATCCCGTAGCGGACGCCGTTAAGCTATCGGGTCGGGTTTTGGATCCGATAACCCGTTAACAGCCCGACCAATGGGGATTTTCCACGTGTAAAATCATCATTGGCTGGAGCTGCAATGTCGGCTCATCGTTGGGACGGATGTCATCCACTCATTGGACGGAAGGCGCCTATGATACGTCGACACGTGGCGCGGCCAACAAAGGCCCATTCACGTGAAAAGGCGGCCCGTTTGACTTGGTCAAAAGTGGCGGGCGGCCGACTTGTTAGCGGCATGTTCGCATATAGCCATTTACAGCCCGCTAACCCAAGGCCGTTCGCCCTATCCGAATTAGGCCCGATGGCGTCATCTGGGCCATCAATATGATTCCGACCGTTTTCGCCGGCCCATGTATGGCCCATGGCGTCTTCGGCCCATATGAGGCCCTATGTAACTCTTGGCCTATGCGGCTGTGGTGAAGCGGCCCGTAATGAGCGGTGTATCACTTTACACCCATTAACGGCCCGTGGTGAAAGCGGCCCGTGAATGATGTATCACTTTATACCCATTAGGCCGTTATTCCGTTGGGCGTTTCAATATATTATCTTCGGCTTCTCGAGCCCATTTATTCTTGGGCTCATTTCCGGCATTCGTTTACTTACGGCCCGTTCTTGTCATTTTACGCTTGTGGGCCAAATTCAGCCCGTGGTTCTGATCGGCCCGTTTGTGGTCCATTAATCGTTGGCCGTTTCATAGCGTCATCAAATCGGCCTATTAACGATGGCCGTTATGGTCGAGCCATGAGCAGGCGATTCAACTCTAGCCCGTTTATGGCCATAATGCGGCTGTTATTGGCCCATTGATGATATGGCCGATATAAAGGCCCATTGTTTCTCTGACCGTAGAAGGCCCTCTTGTTTCTGACTGCCATAGAAGGCCCACTTTTCTGTGGCCCGTGGAAGCCGTGTCACTACGGTAAATATTAGCCCATGGTTATTGTGGCCTAGTTTTAAAAATAGGTTATTGCAGCCACTAGCAAACCAGGGAAAAAGAACTGCAGCGACTACAAGCAAACAAATAAACAAGACAACAAGGAAATAAATAAGCAAGCAACTTATGCTAGGCTATCACGGCTATTACACATATTACATCCTTTGGGCATCAAAGTTCGCCACCGGTGCAAATATAGGAACACAATGACATATAAATGCACAGACAAAACAAGTCGAAGCTGAAACCACTTGGAAGAGTTCAGAAACAATATCACAGGTACCCATAATCTTTGGCAAGATGCTTAGCAAGCTTATTAACTTTCTCTTGTTTGGCGCTTAAATCCTGCAGAGGACTTCCTCGATCCTTGACTTCTTGTCCAGACATAGCTGACCGATGCCTTCGACTTGTGGCTGGGCTGAAGAAGCGAAGTGATTCGGCAGCGAGTTGAAGAGCTTGTGCGGTGATGCGGCGATGCTTCGAACACTACATCAGCAGGGGTATGGGGTTTCTCACTTGTCTACAAGATCGTTTTATCACCTTTCTTGGAGACCAACAGGGTTGTCTCACTATCTTGAACCTTATCTGCATTACTTTCTCTACCATTGCATAGTGGGGTGCTCTTCTCCAATATTATGTTTGCATACTACAAGAGAAACAAGCAGACACATCACAGGTTTAGCTTGTAGTATACGAAACTCATTTTGGTAAACCGGTTCAGTAGTAAGGTGGACAGGATAACAACATGAAACAAACATATATCTATGTACTATGGTCCTTTGTATTGTCCATATCATTCTAGTTTATGTTCCCTAATCAAGATAGAGACACAGTTCAACTCATATATTTTTAAGACACAACAGCATAGACAGAATATAAGTGAGAAACTACAACATTGGCAGCACTTGTAATGTGCATCACATGAGAACATAACTGTTTATACAACTTAAAACTGAAATCAACATAGAGCAAGAAGTTAGAACAACAATCGATTAAAGAAATAGGTTTAAAACATACATTGCGCCATTGGAGTTTCAATTGGATCCTTCAAATTCGAAAGTAGTTGGTATGAGTAAATCTGATGATGCAACAACAAGGAGTATGGACCATAGCTCGAATCGACACGAGCAGTTGCTCTTACGCTTTAAACGTGGAGTTTGGGTTAGTGTGGTGGTCTTCATGCTTTGGAGCTTCTATTAGCTTTACAAACTGCTCGTGTGGGGGTACTCTGTGGTGGACATGGTGCTTTGTCAACTATAAGTGGGTTACTATCCGCTAGGGTTGCGGTTAGATGAGTTGTAGCTGGTTCTCTGCCTTAGCGAGTGTAAGTGTGCAATCTGGAAGAGTCTCGATTATGTGTGTGGGGCTAGTTTGTGGGCGAGTACAACCATGGTTCTATCTGCATCGCGGGTAGCTTGTCTTTTGTGAAGAACGGGTTTTGCTCCCTTAGATCTGCCATCACCTCTCCAATTCAAATGGCTGATAAACAAGAAAAGAAATTGAACATCTGAGACATTGTATGATAGAGCGGATGTGGTAATTCACATATATGTTGTCTAACCAAGCAGGACAACATGACACAATTTCACATATATGATGCCTAACTAAGCAGGATAGCATGACAAAGTTTCAGATATATGATGGATAACTTAACAGGATATAATGGCATAATTCAACATATGATGAGTACCTAAATAGGATGACATGACAAAACTATATGATGTCTTTCTAAAATAGGTTGGGATGAAATAATTCACATACATGTTGTCTAAGTATACAGGATGGCATGATATAATTGACATAATTGATTCATATACTAAGCGGTGGCACTTTCGCATGTATGATCTCTAAACTAAGATAGAATTCAATATTGTGCATATGATGTCTAAACTAAGCAATGCAAGACACCATATGCATCATATGAAATATAAACATTGCAACTTAGAGCATACACCTCGGGTGGGATATAGGACTGGTCATCGTCTCTGAATCCTCCTCGAGAGCTCCTATAACCATCGAGATATATGCTTCAGCAGGTACCATTGCTGCTCTGAAGACCTTGTTTTCCTCCAGTTTTTCCATAACCGGCTCAAATGGCTGATACACATGAAGAGTAGTTCAATATACACAGATTGTCGACAAATGGAATACGTAATGAAAAAAAAGATGGCATGAGATAATTCACATATATGATGCTGGCTCCATGGCGGTGCATAATTCACATATATGATAATGGCTGAAAAACATGGCATTGCATAATTCACATATCGATATAGAAAGCACAGGAGGCATTCACACAAAGCATGTCTAATCTAAGCGGATGGCATGGCAATGCAAGATATGCATGATATGAGCAATATAACCCAGCCAAGTTAGAGCATGCACCTCGGGGGGATCATTGGTCATCTCTCTGAATCCTCCTCGAGGAGCTATCGTAACCACAAGAAATCTGCATCGACAGGTAGCATATTGCTCGAGAAGACCTTGTTTTCACTCAGATTTTCCATGACCGACTCAAATGGCTGATGCAGGAAGAGTAGATGAATGTATAAACATTGTTGACAAATGGAATACATTATGGAAAAAATATGTACGATACAATTCACATATCGATGGTGGCTAAACAGGATGGCATTGCATGATTCACGTATATGATGCCTGGCTAAAGAAGATGGCATTGCATAATTCCCATATACTCCCTCTGTTCCTAAATATTTATCTTTTTAGAGATTTCAAATGGACTACCACATACGGATGTATATAGACATATTTTAGAGTGTAGATTCACTCATTTTGTTCGTATGTAGTCACTTGTTGAAATCTCTAAAAGACAAATATTAGGAATAGTGAAATATGATATATAAAACCAAACAGGTGGCATTCACACAAAGCAAATCTAAACTAAGCTGATGACATATAAGATGTATAATGTAAGCAATGCAAGGCCCATATGCATGATATGACCAACATCGGCATGCGAGTTAGAGCAAACACCTCATGTGGTAAGCAGGTTGTCGGCTCCATACGAATCTCCATCGAGCAGTTATCTTCCTCTGGAATACAATCTGGAAATGCAGGAGGGCACATCGCCCACCATGGGCAGCGTCTGCATGACATTATATTCGCATAGCGGTCTTCTCTTTTTCTCTACATGTTGATCGATTGTGTACAATATCGACATGCATAATAAAAAATAGTTAGATTTTGTAAGGCCTAAGGGGTGCATGCAAAAATCAAGACTGATGGTAGCAAGCAGTGGATGGATCCAAAACTAATGATAGCGGTAGATTATAGCTTGAGTTTAAAATGATAGACAATGGATCATCTATTGTTTGTTGCCCACCCAACATGAACCACATAGAAGACCCGGATGAACGGATAGTAGCGGATACTATTCGTTGCTGGCTCGATATGAGACCCATGGGCAATTCAAAACTCAAGATTGAGCGATAAAGTAGTAGGTAATAATAACGATGTATAACATAAGCAAACCACGAAGGCTGCGACCTCTCTTCGGGCTGTGTAGTCCTCGGGTTCATCTGCTCGTCGATGATGGTAATGCGGTTGGCGTGGCTGCGGCAATGGGAAGATGATCGAGGCGGCGAAAGGAAGTCTGGGGGATCTCTGCTGCGATGAGCAGCTTACATCGATGGTGCACCTCGGTGGGGTGGATGGATGACCTGGCGAGGGAAGGACATAACACCACAGAGTTTTCTTTGGCGCCTATCTGAAAATGAAGTAAATCTGTAAGGGCTCCTTAGAATTGGAGGATTCTATAAATGCAGGGACAGGAAAAACACAGGAATAGGATAGGAATGCACGTGCAAAAGCAGGCATTTGGAAACATAGGATTCGATCAACTTTGTGTTTGGCTCACATGAATTGGAAGAAACGAGAGGAATGGAGAAACAAAGTGATGCGGCAGTGTACAACCTCTTTGGCATAGCCTTGTGGACCTCAGCATCATTGGGTTGGACGTGGAGGATGGTGATGATCTTTGGTGTATTCTAGGAGGAGGGAAGAAGATCGAGGCCTCTGGAAGCGGCGCCGAGTCTTGCTCATTGTGATGGATGGTTCCGTCGTTGGAGCAGCTCCGCTAAGGTGTCTGGCTGACGAGGTGAAGCATGACAAGACAGACAACGTTAATCTGAAGTGGGACCTAATATCATCTGCAATAGATGATGTAAAATACATCACCAAAAGTGCTAGATGTAAAGCGCATCAGCGGCGCCACGGCCGCTCCGACGGATGTTGTAAATCTGTTCACTCTGAACTTAAGCGAAGAAAATGAACTTCATAGTGAAACTGAATTTTCTTGTCGAAACTGATTGAACTAGTAAAGAGCATTGCAATAGATGTTTAGGGCGTTCGAGCACTAGTAGCGAAAAGTAGTGATCTAAATCAGCGGGAGCCTCGGCGAGGGAACACACTAGCGAGAGAGCAAGTCGTGCGATAACACTTGACGAGTGCTAAAAAACTACTCATGTAGCTGCGGAGGTGCAGCAGCAGCGGCAACGCATAGCGAGAACAAGAAGCGAGCAAGCAGACACGAAGGAAGCAGGAGCAGCGCGACCGGCAGCAAACGAGCCACAGCGGCGAAAGCGGAGCAGTGCAGCTAGTGCCGTTGTGGAAATCGCCGCCGAGGAAGCAACGACATGGGGAAGACGCCGTGGATGATGTGGCGGTGTGGCGCCGTCGATGGAACACGCCATGTCTGCTCGGTATCGAGCACCGGCAGCCCGTGAGATCGAATAAAGATAAAATGCAGCGGTGAGTCGAGAACCTCCTTGGTGGCGCCGAGTTGGCCTCGGCTTCATCGGAGAATTGGTGAGGTGCTGCGGTTCCGGTGGGGCAGGTCAAAGGCGGTGCTGTGGGGATTGAGGTGGCGCGATAAGGCGAGCAAACCGGGGCAGCTCCTTGGAGGTGGAGGATGGGGCGGCTGATCCGGCGGGGCGACGAGATCGACAACGGATCCTCATCGGTGCGGTGGATGAGGGCGGCGGCTGTTGCGGTGGGCGGCGTAGTCGAGGAAGAGTCTCCGGCTGGGCGGTCGGGAGGCCGATGGAGGCGTGGGGTTTCGCGGGTTTTGGCGGCCTCGGTGTCTGAATGGGGGCGAAGGGGAGGAGGAGCCAAGCTTAGGGCGCGCTTGTCCGAAATGTAGGGTAAGTTACCAGTACCCCACGGTTTGACACCATGACGTGGAGCTTCATTTCGGTGAGGGTAGAAGGGGATTCGCATGCAGGGCTGCGGGGCGATTTTGGATGAGGAGGAGTTCTGGCGTCAAATTTTGGGATAACAAAGCGTGGTAGCGGGTTGAAGAAGCGGGAGTTTCAAAGCGGGTGAGACAAAAGATACTCGAGCTTGAAAATTTCGGGATAACAAGGTGCGGATTCCTTGTTCGTGAGAACAAACTTAACGTGTAAAAAAACAATTCATACAAGACACAAGAGAGTCATGTCCCTTTTACTATATTGCTATAGATGCCATTGAAAAACTACAAGAAAATGTAAAAAAATCGGAGAACAAGATTACCTGCACGAGTACCAAATCGATTCGCACTTCCCTCAACAACAACAAAAACAAATCAATTCCCACCAAAGAAAGAGTAATGTCCCTTTTATATGATTACAGATGCCATGATCTTGAATTTCAATTTTGAATCCACGTTATGTTGAATTGAATATATCGTTAGGTGACCTTGCGGTTTATAATTGATGTAGTCGTACATTTTGATCTTCCATCATATATGAACATTTTACTCCACCATGTGAACATATATATATGTCGTCTACCATATGGACTAAATTTGAATCAATTTTCCTTATTTGAATCGATTGTTGTCAAGTTATACAATAATTTAAATATTATCTTGATAACAAAAAATACATATAGCAGTAATCATATTTCACTATGAACTACATGTACCATCGCTCTCCAATTCAAATATTTGTATCCATTTTATGTTGAATTCAAATCATAGTACATTATTGGTCTAGGTAGCGAGATGTTTGGGATAATCTAAACCCTGTTTTCATACTATAATTTTGGCTGAATTGGGACAAGTTTTGGTATAAGCCTCTTGCAAAACCGGAGATTCTCTCAACAAGCCTCATGGTTCGAGAACGTGTCACCTTTGTGTGTGAAGCGATATCGCTGCCTCCCCGATTTTATTCTGAGGCAACATAGAACTATATGAGTGCCTGTTAAATTTTGGAATTATTTCGGGTTCATTTGGCCTTTTATACATTAATTGAGTTTCGGACTTTTAATGTGCATAATCTAAATATGAATTGCATGCACATGCTCGGTGCACCAAAGTGGGTTGAAAAATCACATGTGTGTCCTTGGTTGAATTTCTAGGTCCCATGGAAGAAATGAGAATGAAATTCAAACATCTGGGCGTCATGACTCAGCCAGAACATCGAGAAACTTTGATTTTAAATTCATGTAAATCAAAACTTTGGAAATCATGAAACTTGGCATGGTGTCATGTCATGGCACTAACATGTTGTGGTAAAAATTGGGCGATTTGGAAGCTCGTGGTTCTAAGAGGAGCGATGCCACCTTTAAGTGTGAAGCGATATCGCTGCCCCCCCTTGAGTTTCTTAACAAAGGCAACATAGAACTACATTAGTGCCTGTTAAATTTTGGAATTATTCGGGTTTGTTTGTCGTTTTTATACATTAATTGAGTTTCGGTCATTTAATGTGCATAAGTCAAATTTGAACTACAAGCACATGCTCTCATGCACCAAAGTTGGTTGAAAAATCACATTTGTGTCCTCGGTGAATTTCTAGGTCCCATGCAAGAAATGAGAATAAAATTAAAACATCTGGGCATCATGGCTCGTGAGAACATTGAAAACTTGGTTTTAAAATTCTTGTAAATCAAAACACGTCTGAAAATCATGAAACTTGGCATGGATGTCATGTCATGGTACTACCATGTTGTGGTAAAAAATTGGCGAATAGGAACAGATTTTGGTATAAGCTTCTTGCAAACCAAGCTTCTCTCAAGAAGGCTCGTGGTTACGAGAGGAACATGCCACCTTTGAGTGTGAAGCGATATCGTTGTCCCCTTGAGTTTATTTACAAAGGCAACATAGAACTACATGAGTGCCTGTTAAATTTTGGAATTATTCGGCCGTTTGGCCTTATTTACATTAATTGAGTTTTGGTCATTTAATGTGCATAATTCAAATTTGAACTACAAGCACATGCTCCGTGCACCAAAGTTGGTTGAAAAATCACATTTGTGTCCTCGGGTGAATTTCTACTCCTCCTTTCATCTATATAGGTCCTAATGCGTTTTCGAAGCTAACTTTGACCAAGCGTTAGAGCAATAATATATGACATGCAACTTACACAAAGCATACCTTCAAATTTGTATGTCAAAGGAGCTTCCAATAATATAATTTTCATAGTATACATCTCATGTGCTATTAATCTTGTCAATAGTTAAAGGCTGTCTTGAAAAACACATTAGGCCCTATATAGATGGAAGGAGGAGTAGGTCCCATGCAAAAATGAGAATAAAATTCAAACATCTGGGCATCGTGGCTCGTTCGAGAACATTGAAACTTGGTTTTAAAATCATGAAACTTGGCATGGTGTCATGTCATGGTAGTACCATGCAGTGGTAAAAAATTGGTGAATAGGAACAAATTTTGGTATAAGCTTCTTGCAAATCGGAGACTTCTCTCAAGAAGGCTCGTGGTTACAGGAGGAGCGTGTCACCTTTGTGTGCATAATTCAAATTTGAAATACAAGCACATGTTCGATTGCACCAAAGTTGGTTGAAAAATCACATGTGTGTCCTCGGGTAAATTTCTAGGTTCCATGCAAGAAATGGGAATGAAATTCAAAATTCTAGGCGTCGTGGCTGGGTTGGAAACATTGAGAAACTTAGTTTTTAATTCTTGTAAATCAAAACACACATAAAAATAATGAAACTTGGCTTGGTGCCATGACATGGCACCAACATCTGATAGTAAATTTGCGATCCGATTTGCGAAGGCGCACACATTAACAATCAACAAAGTCATTTTGGAACAAGTGTTATCACGTTACAATCGGAAACACAAGTATTGTTGAAATCGTGGGCGTTCAACTTACTAGTACCATTTACGTGCATACGCATCCCATTTTTATTAGCTAGGAGGCGCCGTCTTTGGGTAGCTATTTGAGTGTGATCGGACCCTACTGCCGCGTGCTTATCGGGAGGAGAGCCCTTTGACCTCCATCTGTAGTCCACCTCTCTCCCAAGGTCTCCATTAATGGCGCCCGAGCCTCATTTAATGGCGTGGCTATGTCTCACTCGACTAAGATTTAAGAGAGAAAAAGAAAATCTTAAAGCAGATCTTGATGTAAGATCCGACGGACCTATATAGCATCTACTGCGACTTATAGCAAGACTGATGAATATATAAGGATGATTAATTATTTTTTTGATCAAAGAAGGGCTTGTCCCTTCCGATTTTCATTACTAAAAACCACCACAATTGACAAGAAGTTCAGCACAACTCCAGCCGAACACGAAGGACTAAAAGCTACCAGATTGAAATCGCAATATCCCAAGAGGCCAACAAAGGCCAAACATCCGGGCTAGAACCCAACATTTCACAACCAACGACACAATCCACATCCTAAACCGATTATTACATCAAAAGAAACCAGGAAACTGAAGGAAGCCCAGCAGCAACTAGAAGAACGACAACGCCGAGTCGCCCACGACAAGAGTTTTCTTCATTCCAGCCTCGCATAATATTGATCTTCCCGGAAGATAAGGGCGATTAATTGTCTTACATAATTAGAAAGATAATTAAAAAGCCACATCTTGCTCGCCCGAAATACACAAGGGCAAAAGAAGAAGGAAGACAAGGATCGGCTCCTGATCTCTACTTTCTTGATCGTTCTTTGCGAGGCAGCGGGAACTAGTCTCTGCGGCGGTGATGAGCTCTTTCATGTCCTCAAGATCTTTGCTTGAGAACATCCATGGATTCCTCCACTAGCCTTTGTTGCTCGTTGCGGAGCATGTCATTCTCGTCCATAAGTTTCTTGCGATGGCGGCGGTCCTCTTCAACAAGGCTTTGGTCTCCTCCTGCTGAGTACGCACTTGGACGATCTTCTCCCTCGGCGAGTCGCGTTCGGCTGGAGCCTCTCATTGCCCTCCCTTAGTACACGATAGCCTGTTCAAGCAGAGGCTTTCATGTAATCTGCAACCTCGCCCAGCGGAGATCTGCTCCATCGGCTATGGATGATCGCATGCATGCGCTTAGCGATCGTCGCTTTGCCCGCGAGAAATTTTCCCAGGCTGCCGCGGTGCGGCGGTGTCGGGAGGCTGATCGACCCACGAACACCTATGGGACCGTGGACCGAGCCCCTTCGGTTCGGTGAGGCGGAGGAATCGCCTGAAGAAGCGGATCGGTGAAACACACGAGTGGTTACCCAGCTTGAGCTCTCGGAGATAACACTCCCTCTTCTGCATGTGCGATTGTATTGAGTTCTTTCTAGGGAGCAGGTGCTCTGATTACCACCAGCTGCTTGAGACCTAGCGTGAGTGTCTTACGGCCGAACCTTTGAACCCCCCCTACATTGCGCATGGGCCTCCTTTTATATGCTCAAGGGGTCTCCGCCGGTGTAGCGTAGACAAGGGCAAAAATGGAAAAGGAGTTGTGGTTGGTACAGCTACACACGAGTGTATCATACCTAACCACAGCGGTAGGGGACAAAGGCAATAAATGCCCATCGTCGCCCAAACAATGCAAGCGGGGACCTTGGCGCCACCGCTGCCACGATGGCAATCTTGTCGGCGCCGCTTGCCACTCCGCTCCGCTGGCCGCGCCAGCCTCTTGCCACAGCAGCGCTGCTGAAGGTCGAGGCGACACGGTGGTGGATGTCTTTGGGCGCTTGAGGAGCAGTGGTTGTGCTGCTGCTTGGCAGCGCCTTTACGCAGTTGTTGCCTTATCGCGCCCGGAAGCTTATCGCTCACCGGGCCTTCCGGCAAGCTCCTCTCGCCCGGGGCCTTGTCTCCTAGGTGCCTTGAGTGGCTTTCGGCAAGCTCCTCTTGCAGGCGTTGTCTCCTTGGCTTGAATACTTTGTTCTTGAATGGCTCCAAAGGAACCACGGAGGACCTTGGCGGTCACCGGCAAGCCTTGCCCAGAAGTCTTTGCTGCTGCCCGTGCATGAGTTCGGTGTACTAGGGTACCCCTACTCTAGTACACCGGCAGGAGCTCCAACTGGGCCACCTGCAGTCTTGCGGCTGTTGGGCCGGGCCCAAAACAGGCTGCGAGCACGCGGCCTGGGTTACACCATAACTCACTCCGGACCCACCACGTCCTCCCACAGGCAGCCGCAGCGTCGAATGCGGCGTCGTGGGAGAGATCGTGGGGGTTTCTTTATTCGGAAGGCGGGCGTCCGCCCCTCCCTCTTTATAAGCAGGGAAGCAGGGGCAGTTCGCCCATCTACGCGATTGCTTATCAATCTCGAAAAACCTCCGCTGCTCCCCATACGCCCAAGGCTGAAAGAGCAGCGCTCCATCCATCGCCACCAGCACCACCAGCGCCGTCGATCTCCCCACCACCTCCGCCATGGCTCAGCCGATAAGGGAAGGCCGTGAAATCGGCCGGCGCTGCGGCTTCATGGCGCTGCGGAAGAATGGCAATCTTCCCCCCTCGGCTCGCGCGAAGGATCGAGGAGAACTACTACCTCTTACGGTCGCGGAGGCGGCGCATCCGGCGCACAAAGTACTCCCGGCCGTCGCCCGGAACTGGCTCTGAGCGGGTATCCCTTCTTGGCGCTGTTCTTCTCTGCGGGCTCTGCCCGCCCTTCTCTGAATTTTTACGCGATATCATGAACACCTACGGGTTCCGCCTCCTTGACTTCACCCCCAATGCTGTTACGACCATGGCGGTTTCGCACATCTCTGCGAAAACTTTGTCGAATCTATCCCAGCGTAGCTCTTTTCGCCACTTCTTTATTCCCGAGTTGAGAGGGAGCCTCTGCCGGAATCGCTTGGATCTCGCGGATCGGCAAGAAGGAAGCTTATATGGAGGAGAGCTCCGCGGCAAGTGGGAGGAATGGAGAAGCGGAACTGGTCTTTGGATTGTCGAGGAGAACCGCAGCCATTTACCGTGGCGCCAAACCCCAATAGTGCGGCAGCGATTGGAACAACGTGGCCGGAAGATGCTAGGCTGAAGATTGCCGTCACCGGATCCTGCGCCTCGGGCTTGCGGAGCTCACCGTAAACACCATTGGCGCGAACTTTCTTCGCGCCGCCGCCCCTGCGGGAGAGGAGGAGACCGCTGGGAGTTCGAGTCGGTGGATATCATGAGGCTGCGCCGGGCCTTAACTTCAACTTCACCGTCTTGGAACTGGATGCGATGCTCTTGGAACTGTTCAAGCCCGATCCGATCATCCCGAAATGTTCGGTTGCGAGGGCTGTCGTTCGCTGTGCAACAATTCCTCGCTTCGACCGCATCCGTGCAATGATGCGCTGTGTGACTCGCATGGAATTGTCCCAACTGGCAAAACCTGCGAGATAGCGTCGTCGCGGGAGTTCTTTGACAACTGGTAGAAGTGCGGTCCGCCCGATGAGCGGAGGAGCCTCACCGCGACACCTGCAGCGATGAGATCGGCGCGCCGCCGAGCTGGAAGAAGCGGCGGCAACGCTGCCTTGGCGAGTTCAGTTTACCGTGGAGGCGAGAGGCAGCGGCGGCAAGCCTTGTCGGCGAGGAGTTTGCGGCGAGGAGCTTGCGAGCACTGGTGGTCGGCGAGCCGCCGAGGTGCCTCCTCCCACCTTCAAATAGCTTGCCGTGGCGGAGCCCCAGCTCCACCAAGAAGGCGTCTCCATAAGGCGGGGGCGTGGCGAGGCGGCAGGCAGGCCCAGCAACCGCCGCGCGCGCGGCAGCCAGCTCCACCGCGGCAAGCCTTTGTTGCAGAGAGCACCTCACGCCCTGCGGCAACCGGGCGGGGCCCTCGGACCACGCCCCGCCAAGCGGCCAAGGAACCCACTCCTCCACCTCGTCATCTTTGGGCGAGCAGAATTTGATCTCTCCGCTCAGGTCCAGCGAAGAAAGTAAGATTCTTTGTTGTACTTGTAGTTCTTCAATTTGTTGCTTTGTCTTGTATCTGATTTGCTTCACTCTGAACCCATTCCTTTTGAGCAGCTGGCGGAAGAGCATCGAAGAGCCAAGGCGGTGATTGTCATCGAGGGCGAACCCACTACTGACAGCGAGGAAGCGTCGAAACCTCCTGCCGGACCCGACAACTCTTCCTCAAAGCAGCCCCAGCGCAGCCCCGGCGTAAGTATATGGTTTACCTTCTGCTGTTAGGCATGCATGGGTGCTCTTTCTTTCGCGATATCATTGCTGGTTTGTGTAGGGCGAGCAGCCCCACGGGAGTGCCACAAGCCGCTCGACATGCCATCTGCTTGACTACACCGCCAAGGAGGATCCCCGGCAAAAGTGTTCTCGGCAAGGGAGGCGTCTCCGTCGAGGATAGCACCAACGACCCTCCGGTGGTTGAGACGCGGACTGCAGATCCCATCACGGTAATCCTCTTGCACGAAATCTTCCCTTGGGTTCTTCTTCTTCTGATTTTCTTTTTGGATATTTGCTTGACTTTTCTTTCTTTTGGTCGTCGAGATCCACCTGCCTGAGCCAATGGAGACCGAGTGCATGGCGAGGAAGGGCCTTGTAATCTTGGTGATACGCCGCTATCGAAGAAGCTGGCAATGTGTGAACCCTTGACGAAAGAAGCTGCCAAAGCTGCCGCCCGAAGTAGCGAGGTCGGTGATCGCCTTGGCAGCCACGAGGCCGCGAGGCGTCGGCGCTTCACCGACCGCCGATCCCTCGCCGCTCTTTGCTGCGTCGAGCTCGAAAACCCCGACCAGCGCCTATCGAAGGCAGCGATGGCGTCTTCATCAAGCTCCCACAGGCGTCGAGCTCCGAGGCGTCGGTCGAAGGAGACCTTTGACAAGAGTTGCTTTCGCCTCCGCTGGGCTGATGCTGGTCGGCGCATGGCAGTGACAGCGGCAATCCGAGAAGGAGGCGGCTGCTGGAGGCTTCTGTCGCTCTACCGCACCCGACAAGCCAAGCTGGAATCTCGGGAAGCACTTATCGAAAGGCGGGAGCGGAACATCGAAGCGGAGGAGCTCGGGGCCTCAACCAAAGCTCTCGGTCCTTAGCAAAGGAGGCGGAGCAAATCATTGAGGCGCAAAGCCTTCCTCCTCGAGAAGGCTGAAGTTGAAAACAATAGCGACTTGCCACGAGAAGGCTGTCTTGAGGAAAGCTGGCGCGGCGGAAGGTCAATCTTGACAGCCACGAGGAGGATCTTGCCTTGGCAAACAAGCGTTTGGCGGGGCTCTCAAGGAAGCAAAGGATCTGCCCGCGATTGCCGAGAGCCGCCAAGAAGGAGCTGGAGATGAAGGTGATGCAGGTGGAGGCCAATCTCAAGAAAGCGGCGAGGAGCTTGCTGCACTCAAGCATGGCGAAGGCGCCTACACCCTTGGTGAGCTGCGAGGTCGTCTCGCGAGAGGAGCAAGGCTCAGCGCCGCCAAGGACTCAACGCAGATCTTGAGTTGAAGGCGGCTACTTTGACTTCGGGCTGGGCGGCGCCCGAGGCGGAGGTGGCCTTGAAGGAAAGATCAAGGCCGGCAATGCGCTCTTTGGCGAGTCTTCTTGCCGCCAGAACACTTCGGGGAGAGCGTGGAGCCTTGGACCGAGGTCTCGTGGGCGTTACGCAACCATCGGCGAGGGGCTGGCGCAGGGTGAGGGATGGATGATCTCGGGTATTCCTCGATGAGCACCTCAACCCAGCGCCAAGCTCAGCTTGTTCTTCAAAGCGTGGTGGCGGCCCTCCAGCGACTCGGGAAGAGATCCCAAAGCAGCTGGCCGGCAGTCGCGCGCGGATCTGTGAGAGCTCTTCAAAAGTCTTGATGAAGGTGGCCTTCCGCAATCCAGGCCTCAACCTCTGGCGTCCTCAAGTCCTTGCCGCGGATCTGATGTGGGCGCTCAAGACCTGTCGCACCATCGTGGACGGGGTGGCGGGATCAAGAGGGTTGATGGCGTCAGCGTGGAATTAGGCCGCCCGTTTTCTCTTTTTCTTGTCGCTGCTGGTCATGTCATGAGAACAATCTATTAGAGCTGCGACAAGCTATCTTGTAATATAACTCTATTTCGGGTAATGATTGCTGTGTTATTTCCTTTACTTGATTCCTTCCATTGTATGTTTTTGCCCTCGCTTTTAGGGAACTTGTCGGTATGAGCACCTTTGCTGCTTGGCTGAGTCGCGGAGCGTCGGCAGCCTTCTTTGGCGGTGCCGCTTCCGACAACAACCTTATCGCAACTAATCGCAGCTCACTTAAGTTGTTGGCGGACTCGAAACAAAGTAGGCGCAACTAGCCACGAGTTGGTTCCTCTGCGCCTGAGTTTTCCATACAAAATCTCACGGTCATTGAGGAAGATAACTTAAAAATTTTAAAATTGATTGCTCAAACTTTGCAACTTAGCTTTTACATCGTTTGCTTCGGTAAGGTGAAACTTCCTTGAGCGGCGCTTTGGTCCACCATTATCTTCTCCTTTCCCCGGCAAATTTGTGGGCGAGGAACCTTCCTTTCTTTGAGAAAGAAAGAAGAAAATAACGATATGGAGCCTTATGGCTCGTTATTGCTACCGGGGTAGGTGCTACACAAAGTGTCGGATAACACATGCAAAAAAAGTAGAAAGCATGAAATTGACAAGATGTGCGAGCACATTAGCTTTACTTATGCATAGGGTCTGCGCGACTTTGTACAAAGGATTACATGCAACATCGGCGGGACTTGTACAAAAGGTGGTTGCGGAACAGAGTTCCGACAACGCGCATCTGAGTAAAACTTACGAAGATGCTCAATGTTCAGGAGTTGCTCACGGAATGCCATCTTGGTCTCAAAGCGAACAGCGCCGGGCCTAGTACTCGTCTCACCGGTAAGGACCTTCCCTTGGCGTCAACTTGTTGGAATTCTTGGCGAGCTGAGCAGCGAAGAACAAAATTCGCCTTCCTCGAGACTTCGGCACTAACTGCGGCTATGGTAGCGGCGCAAAGCTTCTGGTATCGAGCAGCTCGTCTGACAGCAGCTGAAGCGGTCCTCCTCAAGGAGCAGCGCGTCATCTTATGCATAGCTGCTCTTGCTCGAGCTCATCATAGCGAGCACTTTCGAGGTGACCGTATCTGAGTTCCGTGGGGAGAACTGCCTGCTGCTCCATAGAATAGGCGAAAGGTGTCGGCGATGGCTCGATTTGGCGTCATCTGATCGACCAAAACCACCGGCAGCTCCTCAATCCGTTTCTCCGCACTTGTGCGCTTTGTCAAAAGTCCTAGTCTTGAGCCGCGCAGCACTTGACGTCGCCCTCTCCGCTTGACCGTTACTTCTCGGATGAGCAGCGAAGCGAAGCGGAACCTTGGCGCCAAGATCTTGGGCGTATTGCATGAAGAGTGCGGCTCGTGAATGCGTGCGTTGTCGGTGATGATCTGTTAGGGATCGAAGCAACAAACAATCGACTGAAGAACTTGACTCATTTGTCTTGTCACCTTCCTCCTTGCTTCCACTTCGGCCACTTTGTGAACTTATCGATTACAGCGTACAAGTACTCAAAGCCCCGACAACTTCGGGGAAAGGGGCGAGATGTCGAGCCCAGACCGAAATGGCGGGATAAAGGATCGTCTGGAAGCTTGAGCTGGCTGGTGTATCTGCTTGGAATGGGCCTTACGCTTCACACTTGGTTACTTAATGCGATTGCATCACGGAGGCTGTCGGCCAAAAGAAACCTTGCTTGAATGCTTTGCGGCAAGTGCTCTTGCGCCAATGTGGTGACCACATATGCCTCCATGTATCTCTGCCAGCAACTACATCCATCTTCTGGTGAATACACTTCAATTTCACACCGTTGAGTCTTCTTACATGCGATTGTAAACCGTCGACAAACTGGTACATACTTATTTGCCGGGCTACTCTTTCCGCTTCTTCTTGCTTTTGGGAAGTTCTCTGTCTGAAAAATGGACAATCTCTTTGTGCCCATCTTTGGAGCTTGCGGCTCGACAACAAGGACTAAAGGCACATCTGCTGCTGCGGGAACATCCGCTTCTCTGGCGAGAAACTGCGGCTCGGTAGGGCTTGATGTTCCCGGCAAGCTGCGAACAAAACTTGTCGGGGCGTGCTGCTAGCGGAACAAACCGTAAGGTCTGCGGAGCAGACTGCTCCTCGGCACTCTTGGTGTTGATCTTGGGGACCTTCTTGGCGGCGGCTTGGGGAGCTCTGCGGAAAATAGTCACCGAAATCAACTTCCTCTTCTTATTCTGCCTTGATTGATGGCGTTCTGAGCGGTTGAGTCAGCGAGCACAAAGATCCCTGGTTCCATAGGTAACTTAAGTGCGGCGCGCTTGACGAACCATCGGCAATGTCGTTACGAGCCCTCGGAACATATTCCATCGTAGGCCGTCAAAGTGCTCTTCTAGCTTTCTCACTTCATCAACATAAGCTTCCATCAGCGGACTCTGATAATTCTTGTTCACTTGGCGGACGACAAGCTGAGTCACCCACGACAATGAGCTTCTTGATCCCAAGGTGCTGCTGCGATCTGAGACCGGCAAGCAAACCTTCATACTCTGCGGTATTGTTTGTTGCTTGCTCCTTGGGAAAGTGCATCTGGACCACGTACTTGAGGTGCTCTCCGGTGGGTGCGACAAGTATGCGCCCTTTTGGCGCCTTGCGAGAAGGCACAATCAAAGTACATCAGCCACTCTTTGCTTGCTTCCTTGTGGGGATGCTCGTTTCTGGAATTTCTTCATCTTGTGTTGGCGTCCATTCTGCTATGAACTCTGCCAATGCCACTGCTTTGGATAGTTGAAGTGCTCTCAAACTTGAGGCCAAAGCTTGCAGTTCAGTGCCCACTCGACAATCACACTGTTGTACGGATTTTGCGATATCCTCTTGATTGAAGCAGTGACAAGCTGTGATCTCATGTGCTTGGAAGTAATGGCGCAGCTTTCTCGAGGCCATGAGAAGGCGAAAAAGAAATTTCTGCACACAGTACCTTGACCTAGCCCTGCAGAAAGGCCCGACAAAATAAAGCTGGGCGCTGCACCATTTTCTTACGCATCTTCTCATGCGCTGCAGCGGATCCATCTTTAGCCGGGACCGAGCTTGCGGTGAAGTCCCTTGCTTGTCATTGGATGCATCGCCATGGTTGCCCGGCTCATCATCCGCCTCCCTCTCCGCTACTACGCAGCACTAACCACTTGATTGGTTGCGCTATATAGCAACAACTTCTCTTGTGGCCTAGAGTGCGACAAGTATTGAGTGGAGGGCAGGTATCTCTTTAAGTCGGGCGCAGCCTCCTCTTCGAGTCCATTTCATTGGACCTGCCTTTTCAATATTTTGAAAAATGGCGAAGCGCTCAGCGAACCTAGAGATAAACCTGCTGAGAGCAGCCACGCATAACCGGCAAGTCTTGTACATCCTTGGCGCTTTGGTGCTTCAATTTGCTCAATGGCCTTGATCTTGTCGGGATTGGCTTCAATTCCCGAGACACGAAGAATCCGAGAATCTTGCGGAGGGACTCCAAACACACACTTCTCGGGGTTGAGCTTGAGGTTGATCTTGCGCAGATTTGCAAAGGTTTCGTCTAAATCTTGAATCAAATCGCCTTGTCCTTGCTCTTGACCACTATATCATCCATGTAGCTTCCACATTTACGTGTATTTGCGGCTCCAAAGCGTCATGGACTACTCTTGCAAAGTTGAACCAGCATTCTTTAAACGAAAGGCATCCGTACAAAGCAGTAGGTGCCACATGGGGTGATGAATCGGTCTTCTCCTCATCCTCTTCGCCATGAAGATCGATGATATCCTGAGTATGCATCAAGAAATGAAAGCAAGTCACATCCGGCCGTGGAGTCAACAATCGATCGATCGCGGCAAGGGAAATGGGTCTTTGGGAAAGATTTATTAACATCGGTAAAGTCGATACAAAGCCTCCATTTCCCGTTTGCCTTGCGCTGCGACTACGAGATTAGCCAACCACGTAGGATGGAGCACTCCTCGACAAGGCTGCTGCTTCCAATTTCTTGATTTCTTCTGCGATGAATTCTTGGCGCTCCTTTGCACTGCTTCGACTTTACTTTTGGCGGGCGCGCATGAGGACGAGCGGCAAGATGGTGCTCAATTACTTTCCTGGGAACACCGTGGATGTCGGGCGGTTGCCATGCAAACGCGTCGGCGTTCGCCCGCAGAGAAAACAGCGAGCTCGCCTTCCTATTTAGGGTCGAGCGTGGCAGCGATGGTGAAGGTACCACCGGTCTGCCGTCCTCCTTAGCGGGCACCTTCTTGGTCTTGGCGGAGCTGCCATCATCTTCTTGCACTTGCGGTGGAGCTCGATGGTGCGTCCTCGGCGGTAGCGCAGCACTCCGAAGAGTGCGCTTGCGGAGTGGGCATCGAGAACTCTTGCGGACTTGGTCTTCTTCTTCACCCGGGAGCTTGACAAGTGACTTGTGATCATTGCGGCTGCTTTGCTTCGGTAGATCTTGTCGGCGCAGATAAGAGCATCCTTCTTGTCGCCGAGGGCAGAGATGGCCTTATCGGGCTGGCATCTTCAGCATGTAGTATGCATAGTGAGAGGCTGCCATGAATTTGGCGAGTCTTTGGGCGACCAAGTATCCCATTGTAAGGCAATGGAAAGTCGGCAACATCAAAAGTGACCCTCTCGATCCTGAAGTTCATTAAGCTGCCAAATGTCGCAGCAGCGTGATCTTTCCCTTGACTTGCTCCTTCCGGGTTGATTCCTTGGAATGTGCGGTCTCTTGAGCTTCGCCATCGGGGATCTGGTGTTTACGGGTACAGCGGAGGAGATCGAGGTTCAACCGGCCCGCCGTCAACTAGCATCTTAGTGACCTTCAGGTTGCGGATAGTTGGTGAAACCAACATCGGCAAACACCGACCATGATTATGCGATCGGGGTGGTCCTCTCGAGATCCTCTGCTTCTACATTCTCTCCGGGAGTTTCCTCCTTCCTCGGCACGATGCACACTTGTCGGCGGGGCATATAGCTCGCGGCGTCTACGATCTTGCATCGCCATCTCCTCCGCATCCTGCGGTTGCGCGCGTTCGATGGAGCGGCTGATTACAGCGGCGAGGTGGACATACGGGATGTTGTCTTTGTACAGCTGAATCTCTGAATGTACTTGCGAGGCTCTCCTTCCTTACAGGCGGCGAGATGAAAGTCGCTCTCTTGGCCATGAGGCTTGTGGCGCTGTGAAAGCGCCGACAAACTGATGGCATAGATCCGCCAAGAGGATATGGGTTGTCCGGCAAGTGCATGAGCGAGATCGACATTGGGCTTGAGCACCGGTGAAGTAGTAGGCCGGGATCTTGTCGTCTACGCCCCGGCAGCTTGCACCGCAATGGTGTGAATCTTGAGGAACTCCGACGGATCGTCTTGCCGTCATACTTCTCTGATGCGTCGGCAGAAATTCTTCTTCTGGGCCCTTTGGACTTGCCGCAGCTCACGAGTGAGCAGGCGACCTACAGCGTCACGGCAAGTCGCTGGTTCCCCTGGCGCATGCATGTCGACGAGAGGGCCCGGCGCTGGTCGGATTGGCCGCGCGCTTCTCTTTGGCGCTTCGATCACGAGTTCGAGAGTCTTCTTCTTTGTCGTTCGTGAAGAACTTGGCTGATCGCGGCGAGCTCGTGGATCGATGGCGGTGGAGTCGTTGTCGAGGTGGATCCGGCGAGTTGGCGATCTTGGCCTTCCGGGGTGGAAGTGCATGGTGGTTGCACCCCACGGTTTAAATCGCCACCGGCTCGAGCTTAGCAGTCTGCGCGGCAGCGATATGCTCGGCTGCCGCGGTGTCGCCGTTGGCAAAAGCCGATGAGACTACGGATGGTGGTCCTCCATTACGTCGACCTTATCGGCTGTTGGAAATAATCGATGTGATTCAGCTCGCCAAAGCTTCTGCTGGGTGGTGGCGGCAGAGGCGAGCAGCGCGAGGCGGGATATGCTCGGACTTCTAACTATGTTAGAAGGCAGCATCCGTCGAGCGACCGTGCCTCGCTTCGTGCACGCATGTTGGCGCGCATCTTGGTCTTGAGCATCGAGATTCTCGGCTCGATCTTGGCCCAGCGAGCGTATGGTGCTGCAGTACCATAGCGCTGTCGGTCCAGCGCCTCTGAGATGGGCGTGGTGCATGTCTGGGGCCCGAGGTTTGCGCAGCCTTGTCCTTGGACTTGGCAGCACCGTGGACTCCTACGTCGACACCCGTTCTTCCACGGCGTCTACCCACCACTCGTTTGCTCCGATGGTGGTGGGTTCGGCGTGGAGCCGGATCGCTGCCGCGAAGCCTTCTTCTTGGTGGCATGTCGATGAATGATGAAGATGTTGCTCGTGTGAGCGCGGATCAGGTTCACACAATCTCGGCGCCCCTACAGCGCGCCAAAGATGTCGGGAGGCTGATCGACCCACGAACACCTATGGGACGGCGGACCGAGCCCCTTCGGTTCGGCGGAGTCGCCGCGAAAAGCGGTCGGCGAAACACACGAGCGGTTACCCAACCGGAGCTCTCGGGAGATAACACACCTCTTGCTGCATGTATGATTGTATTGAGTTCTTGCTAGGGGGCGCTGAGTGCTCTGGTACACACGGCTGCTAACGAGACCTAAGCGTGAGTGTCTTACGGCTTGAACCTTTGAACCCCACGTTGCGCATGGGCCTCCTTTATATGCTCAAGGGGTCTCCGACGGTGTAGCGTAGACAAGGGCAAAAATGGAAAAGGAGTTGTGGTTGGTACAGCTACATGCACGATGTATCATACCTAACCGGCGCGGGACAAAGGCATTAAATGCCCATCGTCGCCCAAGCAGTGCAAGCGAGGACCGTCGAGCGCCACCGCCTGCCACGATGGCAATCTTGTCGGCGCCGCTTGCCACAGCGCTCCGCTCGGCCGCCTGACCTCTTGCCACCTTGGCGCAGAAGGTCGAGCGACACGTTGGTGGATGTCTTTGGGCGCGAGAGCAGTGGTAGTGCGCGCATGACAAGCGCCTTACGCGGTTGTTGCCTTGTCGCGCCCGGAGCTTGTCGCTCACGGGCCTTCGGCAAGCTCCTCTCATTGGGGCCTTGTCTCCTAGGTGCCTTGAGTGGCTTTCGGCAAGCTCCTCTTGCGGGCCTTATCTCCTTGGCTTGAATACTTTGTTCTTGAGTGGCTCCAAAGGAACCACGGAGGACCTTAGCGGTCACCGGCAAGCCTTGCGTAGTCTTTGCAACTGCCCGTGCAGAGTTGACATACTGGGGTACCCCTACTCTAGTACTGCCGGCAGGCGGGACATCTACTGCTACATTACGTGGCGGTGGGGACATCTTTCTTGCTTCAGCGGCAGCGGCGGAACCAGTCTGCTGCATCGGCGGCGGCGGGACCTCTGTCTTTGCTTCAGCGGTGTGGCGGGACCTCTGTGCTGCTACTTCAGCGGCGGGACATGTCGGCTGCTCTCGCGGCGGTAGCGATCTCTTGTGCTTCCGCTTCCATGCTCGCCTCTCCTGGTGGCAATCTCTTTACCGAACTCACGCTGGCCATCGGAGCGCAAAGAGAAGGATGCGAATGGCTTGTTTGTTTTGTGGATGAGGAGTTGAGGAGGAATCTTGATCATCTTGGCATACTAGTATTTATAACCCGAGTACTATCGCTCCTAAGTGGGAAATCGTTTAGGTTGTGATCGGTGTGAACAGGTTTGCAATTCAGTATAGCATGGAGTAATTTGGAATGTGACAAGGCATAAGCTCAAAATTTATTGAGCGGTTCAATTTCGAAGTGCGGCACTATTCCCGGATGGAGTACTTCTTTTCTACTCTCTCATTTCCGGTTTTATAGGGCTTATCTCAAAATATTAGTTTTTTCATTTTATAAGGCTCAATTTGGTTGTTCCCCAACACATGTTCAGATTACAAGGTGCATTAAATCGCCATGCAAGTATTAAAGAAAATTGACCAATGCATGTACTTTATGCATGCATGCATTACAATTAATGCATTGATAAACATAATTTTTTATCGCCACCAAAACCCACCATTTCTTAAGCTAAAGTAGACCAAGGTAATACCTATATTAGCATATTACTAAGATAAATAGAAGCCTTGTAGAAACATTTAGGGCGTGAGCTTGTCAATCTGAATGTGGAGGGACACAAGCTTAGCCCGGCCAGCATCTTAGGCGGGCTGTCAAGAAGGTCAGCTCCTGCGTCGGCGTCGTCGGGATCCTTGCTTGTCACCTCCATTTCCACCTTGGGCGTCGGTCGTGCCTTTAGGCTCCCCGGCGAACCGTTCGCCTGGCAACAGCCACGTAGTGCGGCGGTGGGGCGCCCGCTCGATCTGGGGCGACCGACCACGGCGATAAGCGCGCCGATGTCAAGCACGCCGCCGACCAAGAAAAAGCGGCGGTCCTCCTCCGCGAACAGCAAAGTCGTGGCTCCGGCGGTGGCACTTGCGGGTGGAGCCTTGCCGTCTTGGATCACTGTGCGGGCATGGGATGCGCGGTGCTGATGTGGTGGTAGGCGCCGGCGGCGGAACGCCCGTAACCCTTGAGGCAGACGCGGGGCATTTGTAAGAAGCGGCGGACACGCTACGGTGATCGGCGAGCTTGTGGTAAGTGATGTAGAGCCCACAACCCGTGCGGGCACTCCACCCTCACCGGCGAAAGGGCGAGTCCACCGCCATGTTCCTCACGTCGAAGCCACCGCCATGCGCGCCACGCCATGCCGCTGGTTCCCGAGGCGCTCGGGCGGCAGTCGCGCAGGCGGTGCCCTCCCTTGCCTTTGCGAAATCAATCGAACAACACATCAATCAAAAACCTGCACCTTGCTCAATCAGCCAAGCAGACGAGGTGTATTGAACCTCATACCTGGAGGTGTCAAGGCGAAGGCACAAAGGCGGTGGAGCGGTGAGGTCCGCCGAGACCTTAGAAGCTCCATCGTCGAGTCTGTTAGGTCTACATGATCTCGCCCTCCTCGTGCACAACCATCTCTCGACTTGGGCGAGGGTATTACAAAGCTTTACCGTCACATATTTTATACTACTTCAAGGTGCATTAAATCAACACATGCAAGTATCAAAAGGAGAGTCACGGCATGCATGCATGCGTGTATTAATGTCATCGATAGCATAAATTATTGAAATATATGAAGTGCAGTGCTTTGATGTGTCGCGTCAACTCGTACATCAAGAGAAGTTTGATTATCCTCTCCCTCGCGGACTTAAGCACCTGCCTTTGGCTGTATGACAGGTTGGCCACACACCTACGGGCCCACTGTCCTGCATAAAACGAGGCGTCCCTCCGCCCATGAGCGTGGTGGCTGGCAAGACTAGGAAGCTTCGCTACGCTCTCCCTCCCTCCTTGCGGTGGACATGCAGCAGTTCAATCGGTGTCGGATGGCGAAGCGTCTGTAGTACTCCTCGGTGTAGTAGTACTCCATCATTGTTCGACTTCGAAGGCGAAGAGCCAAAGCGCCAGCAGACGCTCGTGTGGCAGTTTCATGTGTAGAGTAGTCTAGGATAGCGTGTACCGTGCTGTAAGCTTAAAATCGTTGAATTGGCTCCATGCTATGTGGCCGTCTCGAAGTTTAAAAAAATTAAAATAGTCTTACGGCCCTACGACACCACTGGTGATTGTAGTTTGCATGCTCATCTGGTCAAGACAGGAATATATATTTTAATTTGTTTTTTTAAAGGGGACTCGGCCTCTGCATCGAACGATGCATCGACCACATATATTTTAATTTGTGGTGGGTAAATGTTAGAGGTTGCAGCAAATATATTGTACCTGCGGGTCTTTCAGCCAAGTTTAGAGGCAAGCATGTGGGGCCGGTGCTATGATGTGTCGCGTCAACTTTCGTACAATGAGGAAAAGCTTGATTTTACTACGCCTTCTCCCTCACCCATGCACTCGGTTGCTGTAAGCGAGGACATGCTTTTAGTAGTACTTCTACAACAAGCTATCCGTCCCTTCGTGGTGGGCGGACATGCAGTATGGATTCGACCTTTGTAGAAGCGATAGTAGTAACATCATTGTTCGTCTTCTCGAAAAAGCGAAAAGCCAAGCAAACCGACGTTGCGATTCACGAACATTGGAGCATGCATATAGCCAGGCTCTTGCATGAGACAAAATTGCTATGTGAGCCCACTATTGTACTAATACGTACAACTACTTGCTAGTATAGCCACAGTAAACGAGAAAGGTATTTGCCCTTCTAGAGATTTCAACAAGTGACTAGACTACACGAGGCGGAGTACATATGGAGCAAAATGAGTGAATCTGCACCATAAATAAATCATTACTAGTTCTATCGTTTTCCTCTCCGAGGTGCACAATATTGAGTATCTTGACTAGTCTCTTTTGACACGCATTTACGTTTTTTACAGTCTGCAGGCATAGCGCTCATATACAGCATACACTCACCCCTATGAGCGCACACATGCGCGACACTATCATCTTGAAATTCTGAAGTCACCATAGGCACCTCGTGGCCGGCGGGTCCATAGGTGCTTGAATGCCAAGGAGGAGAGGTAGCGGTTCCCGAGACGTTGAGCAGTCAATGATGCATCCTCAATTACATGCGGAGGAATTAATTGGAAGCGAGAATAGAGCGGCCACGATGTGAATGCAACGAGTTTGGACTCTCATATAATAAAGCGCCACCACTCCAATCCATCTACTCCCAAGTCTCTGCATAACCTTGCTCACTCCAATCCAAGACCAAGTGACGAAGCCACAAGCACCTATGGGCGATGGGCCAGCGCGAAGTCGGTTGTGCCAAATCATCAAAGCGCCGGCCTGCAGCCCCACCGTGCAGCGTTTCAGACGGTCTGGCGACCGCAGGCATCGTAGCCCTCGCCGGCGCCCGGCCGCCTCTCGCATGGGCGACATGATGGTCAACTCCATCCATAAGTTCACCGCCGTCAAGAAGCGGCGGACGACCTTGCCGTCTACTCCAGCCAGCGCCCGGGCTCCTCATTGCCTGCCACCCTCATCGGCCTCCATGGTGACGAACTCTTTCAAGCCACAGGTGGCCTGCAGGTGCGGAGGTCGCGACGAAGAATGTGCACCTCGAGGCGCGCTCGCCGTCGCGCGCCTCGCCATGCAGAAACCGTCGACCTGCATCCCGTCTCTGAGGAAATCGTCTACATAGGCCACTACAAGACAGCGAGGATAGAAAGGCGTTGGCCTTCTTCGGTAGCTGGAATCTTTGGGCGCCATTGTTTAGAAGCACGTCGACACAGCCCGAAAGCCGCTACTACTTAGGCGTCGTTCGGTGGGCGGCATACTGAGTCGAGGAGGTGGGCGTCGTCGATGGATGCATCTCTTCTTCTTGCCTCCTGTAACCACCTTTGCATCGCCTCGTGGCCTTAATGTTTTATTAGTATAGTACTCCTCCGTTCCCAAATATAAGTCTTTCTAAAGATTCCAGCAAGTGACTACTACATACGGACAAAATGAGTGAATCTACACTCTAAACTATGTCTACATACATCATATGTTGTATTCCATTGAAATAGTATCTAAAAGGCTTATATTTATGAGCGGAGGAGTATATGGCATTTTATTCAGTTATAGCGTTTTCCTTTGTGAGGTGGGGCCTTGATTGAGCAAACCCACCCCCCCCAGGCGTCGGCAGTTAGAATTAGAAGAGAGAAAGCGAGGGAGGAGAGCTAGCTGTAGCATGGGCTGTTGTCGAGATGGGACTCGTGTTTATAGAATAATCTTGAGCACTCGTGCCTCTTTTTTTTTTTTGAGGAAAAATTAGTCGTATGTCTAGTACCACTAGTTGGGTGCGTCACGACCTATAGCTGTCATCACTTTAGGTCTCCTTTTGAACATGACTCGCTTCACAGTATATTATTTCACGCATTTATCCTCCTATATGTACTCTAGGCTATTTCCACGTGCTCCCATTAGCCGACATGTGGGACATAGAGCATCTGGTCGTAGTGCATGCGACTTCGGAGCATATGTAAGGGGTACTTTACATTTCAGACCTCACAATTACATACAAACCCCAGAAGAATAAATAAATGAATGAATTACTACATGAAACGGATTATTTTCATGGAAACGAACACGTTCATTAAATTTTGGACATAACACGTTTATAAAAATGCCGGACGAAACCGTCTAAGGGCCTCTTTGATTTTCCATAAAAAAGGGCCTCTTTGATTATGAGGATCTGAAAACACAGGAATGGGGAAAGTATGATGGCGATGAACCGAGGCGAGGAGAACTCTAACTCGGTTAGAGGTTAGAGTTAGATTCTAACCTGAACTAACTCTAAACCAAAGAGGTGTATGGATGGCAGGGTTAGATTGACAATAAATGCTCTATCTCAATCATTTGACTACTTTGGACCCTATTTTCTGCGGTTGGAGGGTGCTTGGATCGTTTAGTTCCATGACTAAAAGTAGTGAGACTAAAACTTGCTAGCCTCACCCATGCTTGGATCCAAATACTAAAGAGACTAAAATCAAGTTAATGAGCATTTATTATCCTCCAAACCCTCCAATCGAGAACTACATTTGTGTTAAAGGAGAGGAGTTAAATGAGGAGAGATGACTAATCCACATTTTAGTAGGGTACCCTGACTAAATGTTTTAGTCTCAAGACTAGTTTTAGCCCTCTTTAGTCGGGGTGCTTGGAACTTTAGCCTCTTAAAGAGACTATTTTTAGTCGAGACTAAAATAAGTCCCTTGGATCCAAGCACCCTCTTGGTGTGGCCGACTCTTACATGGCCTCCTCCGCTCACAATTGACATAAGCGAACCATCTATACAAATCAAGCATGCAAAACATGATAATTTTACTTTGTCCATACAAATGAGATATCCCTTAAACATACAAGTTGTCAATCAAGCTTCACAAAATAAAAAACACTTCATGAAACAAAAGAATGAGCTAACTCATCACGGAAGTCATTCACGATAGGGAGGGGCGGAGCCCCTCACACACGAGGAGGAGCTCTCCATTGTCGCTCTGGAGGAAGGCTACATGAGAGCCCAAGCCGGGAACCCCTCGGCGCCCGGCCCTTAGAGTTGAAGGTCGACAGCGGCATGGGTAGCAATCTTGCTTGCCGCCGGCCCCAGGAACTTAATCTTTGGGCCTCTAGAAATAATGCAAGCACTGTAACTAAAATACCTAGAAAGGTGAACTGAATCTTTGGGCCTCTAGAAATAATGCAAGCTGAAGCTGAAATACCTAGAAAGGTGAACTGAATCTTTGGGCCTCTAGAAATAATGCAAGCCTGAAATTGAAATACCTAGAAAAGGTGAACTGAATCTTTGGGCCTCTAGAAATAATGCAAGCACTGAAATTGAAATACCTAGAAAGGTGACCTGAATCTTTGGGCCTCTAGAAAGATTTATTACCTCCTCAAGCAGCATCAAACAATTCCATGTGCACCACAAATCTATACCAAGTTTGATCGGGATCTACTTTTCCAAATCAGAATTAGCTAGAGCAAGCAAGATCAATGATATGGCCGTGAGACAGAGAAGAGCGAACAAACTCACCCCTCTCGCGACCTCACTGGTAGGCGCTTGCCACTTGTGCCCAGCATGAAGAGGAGAAAAATGACTGGTGAAGGGGCGGGAGGCGACATTGAGGCGGAGGAGGAGAGAGGCGGCGGAAGGAGAGGCGGCGACCCTATGGGGACGAGAGAGAGCCGTGTGATAGAGTTGGGGGCGATCTGGTGCGGCGGAGGAGATTTTTAGTTCTCTTTTAGTGGGCGAGGATAACTAACAATTAGAACCTCTCCACGGGCTAGTTTTTTAGCTGGGTTAGAGCAAACTAGCTCAAACTAACCCCTCTTGTTTGATAATTTGAGGCTATTTCAACCCAAACTAGCTCTAACTCGGGGATCCAAACAAGAGGAGTGTTCTTGTACATGCTACAGTGTGGACCGTAGCACATTGTTTTTTATGGCCATATCACCACATTGTTTTTCTCTTGCTGGTTCCTTTGGGCTGCGGTTCGCACTCCTCAGGCTGAGTAGTACTCCTCCGTTCCTAAATATAAGTCTTCATAGATATTTCACTATGGACCACATACGGATGTATATAGATGCATTTATGTGTAGATTCACTCATTTTTCTCGTATGTGGTCCATAGTGAAATCTCTCAAAGACTTATATTTAGGAAACGGAGAATAATATAGTACTAGTATATACCGCATCATTCTTTGCTCCTTCTTACTACTCCGACATGTGGGAGAGCCGACATCCGAATTGACGTGTCATGCACCAGTTAGGGCTTGAGCGGAAGGGGCATCACCCGGTCGGGCGCCCGATAATTCATGACTATAGTGAGTGGTCATATCACAAGTCTTTCCAGCGATGCAGCGCCGTAAATCGCACAGCCCCACTCGCTCACCCTCCTCGCCTCTCTGTCAAACCGCCTACCGAAAACTGCAGTGCGTCTTGCAGAGAAAAGCCCGCCCTCAACTTTTAACTACTGTGAAAATAGTTCGAGCTTGTTTGTTCTATATAAATATAGTACTCTTGTATGTTTATTCACCCGTGGGGTTGTTCAATGAATGGAGGGGCGGGGGCACAAGTGAACAATATTGTAGTACTACTAGTAGTAAGTAGAAGTAAATGAGTAGTCACCTTAAATAGAGAGTTTCTTTTCTTTAATGCCACATACACAAATTGAAAGCGCTTGTTGTGGAGAGAAAAGATAATCACTCCACTATATATGGCGAGGGCACTGGCGCTTGCTTTACTAGGGTTGCTCTCTTCATTCTCTCATCCTCTCGGATATAAACAAGACAGTGATGGCGACATTTCTCTCTGCTCACGCTGGTCACAGATCCGGCGGATCCCTTGGCGGTGTGTGTAGAAGGACTAAAAGGTGCATCGTTCACGCGGTCATTACCGCGAGGAGAAACCCACAGCTGCCGGAGGGCCCGATCCTCTGCCCGTCGTTCTCTCCGACACAGGCTTGGCTCGGAGGTCCTCCGACCCTTCTTCCTCCCTGTCGTATTGTCCATGAGATCCGACCACGCATGCCGCGACATCCGCGACCCTCGGTATAAGTTCTTGAAAGCGGCCTTGCTCTGCCCAGCTCCCCGTGTGCGCATGTGCATCTTTTCTACTCCCATCAGCTCTTCCAAAGCCACCTAAATTTTTAGTATTATTAGAGGTAAAGCTACTTCATGCATTGAATCTAGGGCTTTGTTCAAACAACGAAGAAGGGGGGAAAGTTGTAGCATGAATCTAGGACTTGATTCAAGAGGAAATAATATGGTGAAAGTAGTAGAGACGGATACCCAACGGTCTCTTGGTTGAAAAAGGAAATAATGGGAAAATGCGGTACAAACTGGATAAGGAACAGATCTATTATTGGTTGAAAAAGGATAGAAAGTGGCGGCTGGTGGACAAGTCAGCGAGTATGTCGAGATTAGATTTGCTGCCATCACATAGTAAAAGGTCTCGAGGATTAGATTTGCTGCCCTCACATAGTAAAAGGTCTCGAGATTAGATTTGCTGCCCTCACATAGTAAAAGGTCTCAGGATTAGATTTTTGCCCTCACATAGTAAAGGTCTCGAGATTAGATTTGCTGCCCTCACATAGTAAAAGGTCTCGAGATTAGATTTGCTGCCCTCATAGTACAAGGTCTCAGGGTTAGGTTTGCTGCCCTCACATAGCATGAACAAACTCGGCATCACCACTTTATGCCTCCTTGTAGGTACATTGTCTTGATCGTCCTTTATCGCATGTCCTTATACCAACCTTTTCTTTGTTGTTAATGTAAGGCGCATGTAAAATGAAGCGATCACACTATTACCTTAGGGACATGTCTAACCAGTGTTATTGTTAATCTAATGCCTCGGTGATAAGATGCAATTAAACTGTGTTACAAATGGCACTCCTGCTGTTTTCCCAGTATGATAAGTAAGTTGCTCCTTTACGCTCTTGAGTGTCCTGGTGTCCCCACGGTCCCATGCCCTTAAACCAACTCTTTAGCTGATGTTGATTTCTGTGTGCAGTAAACAAGCAATGCCACCATTAAAGTAATCCCATATTTGAGGAATCTCATTGTTGATCGTAATGCTTACGGTAACATGAAGCATTCTGACGTTTAAAATTTCTCTTGTCCTGCGTGATTGCCATGAACATAATTAAGATGCTTCTTTTCATTTTGTATATGTTTAGTATATTCTTATTGACCACAACTGTTTACTTTCTATCTTTTTGTGCGAGATAGGGATATCCATTTCACCTTGTTGCTATTGTGACCTTTTGGTGAACTGCACAAAACACTTTTTTGGAATGAGTGTCTTGTGCAGTTCAACTAAAATGTCACGTGGGCAACATCTCTCAATTTTGGTGGAACTGCACAAAATGGTGATTGGAGTTTCAAAATCTCCGTCAAGTTCTGCTTTGGTAATCTCGTGCAACATTTATTAGCCTTTGCAAGATGGAGCCGTCCTTTGTCACCACAATGGCACTTTATTTTAGTGGAACTGCACAAAAGGATAAGAAAATTATAGTTGCACCTTACAAGAACCTGCCGACTCACAAGAGCAAGTACTTCTTGCTAGCTGAATGATGCAATCTTTGCTTCATTTGAATTGAAGCTGCAGAAAAAGGCGCATGAATTGAATCATGGAACTCGAGGCAGACCTCATCCAAGTAGAGCTGGAGGTTGAGTTCAAGGAGGCCGCTATTAAGCGAAATCATGCTCTCCTGTCTCCTTGTTTGTCTTGTGCAAACATGCTGTGCAAACAGGAATACTCAACTAAAGATGTTGTGATGGTCAGAGCATTCGCCAAGTTCTTGATTGTATGACATGGCTAGCGAAGATGGATTTAATCCGATATTCACTTTATCAAAAGGCTCTAATGGGTTGGTTCTGAATCTTGCAAGCTGGGAATCAATGAGATGTGTAGGCATCTTTGTTGTACTTATTATTTGAATCTTATTTGTTGGTTACGAATCTTGCAAGCTGGGAATCAATGAGATGTGTAGGCATCTTTGTTGTACTTATTATTTGGATCTTATTTGTTGGTTACGAATCTTGCAAATTTGGAAACACGGCATGATGATCACGAGAGGACAACAACCATAACAAACAGTTCAAACTTGGTAGTATTATCTTTGTGAAAGTCGACAAATGTGTTGATCGTGTGTCACGAGAATAATAATTCTAATTGTTGTGCATGTTGATCCTGTGGCCTTGATAGAGCGAGAATGCATTGCTTGTTTTAAGTATAAATTTCTATTAAAGCTAATTAAATTTAAGTAAAGTGACCACTAACTCCTGTTATTACAGTACCAATCTGACCCGCTCGTGAACCGACATGTGGCCGAGGTGCATCTTACTGCGAGCGTCTGGCGGACGAGGAGGGTAATGCTGTTGTCGCTGTACACACTCAGCTTCTTGTTGAATCCAGTTCCCAAGAGCTGAAAA
>JAHIAM010000573.1:0-42030 GCA_021605205.1 Aegilops longissima
TCCGGACAATCGATTCAGCTTGGCCCATTCGCCAACCGATCGGTCAGCGGCAGAGGACGCCCGGACTATGGAATTGCGACCAATATAGCTCTTCCCTTCGGCCCCTTTGGCCCCGGAAGTGCTCAACGCGTCCTGGCGCTTCGCCGCCAAGTCCAGATAAGCATCCTCCGAACTCCACAATTTATCAGCGAGCATACTTTGGATCTGTATATTTCCTCCGCCAGCACAAGCGGTTTTCCAGCCGCAATTGCCCGGCCCGACTCAGCTCCTCCTTGGCAGCTCTCAAAGCCGATTGGGCATTCTTGGATTCAGCGGCCTTCTTTAAACCCTCTTGTTCCGCTTTGATGTTCCTTTTCGAGAACCGTGCAGCGATCGGTAGTATTCCTTAACTTTTGGCCATATCGGCCATCTCCTCTTTAACCGGCGATGAGCAGCCCGTTCAGCTTCTAGCTCTTCGGCCGCCTTTACAGCGACCACATTACTAATTCTGGCTTGCTCTTTCGCTCGGGCGAGTTCTGCCCGCAGCTCCTCCACGGCAGCGGCACCATCCGCATTAAGCATACAAACAGTAAGACATGGGCGTCAAGCTCCCTTACAAAGTGTCCACATAGAGGTTGCATACCTTGTGACTCGTCAAACCGTTTATTGACCAGCGATGTCCGCACCCGCCTCGTCAAGTTGCCGCTTTAGTTCGGCATATTCAGCAGTCCGGCTGGCCTCCGGACGCCCCGCCACCTGTTCAGGAGCAGCGATATGTTATAACTGAGAATTTGATCCTCGACACATTGTCAATTTTGACAACATACCAAGTCTCAGGGGCTACTATCTATACAGGGCGCATTTTATATGCATAACTATCAGAAGGTACATCATTTTTGCGTACCTCAAACCCCGTTAGTAAGCTTCTGACAGCTTCATGCAATCCGCTCTCCGCAGATGCAATTCTTTCAATCACCGTACCCATTAGAGCACGGTGATCCTCTGAAAATAACCTTTGAGCAGATCCTTCAGCTCCTCCGATCAAGACGCCACCTGGCGCGGACCTTCCGCCCCGCCCGGACTTGGAGAACCCTCGCGGCGACACCTCCGGGTCGTCCGCCTCACATGATGGTGCGACAGGTGGAGGCGTTCGCTCTCCATCATCTCCGGATAAGATCCCCAAGCGAGCTCTCTGAGAAGGGCTGAAGTCCGAACTACAAGGTACAATTTCGGTTATCCTCATGAATAAATACAGGATGTTCCTTATTTACAAGACCCTTCTTTTTACTTACGGCTGGTGGAGGATGATCCCTTGGGGAAATAATGCGGCTGGGTTACTTCCCGGCGCGGACTCTCTGCCAAGACTCCTTCCCCTCTTTGAGGCCTTGACCTCCGGATCTTCGAGCGGTCCTCTTCTCTCCTCGGAAGGTGTGACTCTTAATCCTCCTTCCTTGATATCCTCCTTCGCAGAGGCGGTTGCTTCCCGCTCCCCTTCGCCTTCTTCAAAAGCGCGACCTTCCACATCTTGGTCAACATGGGATCCGGCGTGGTCTCTGGGAGGGGAGCCGGACACCTTATTAACTTTGCCTTGGCTATCCACTCATGTTCAAGAAACGGCTCCTTTAAAGGGCATGTATACAAAATAATGAATGAACAGTTGCTCCGGTTACCGGACTACTTACTTGAGTATCTGGCGATTGCAGCTTAGTCCAGCGTCCTCGGTCAAGTCCGGACTACTTACTTGAGTATCTGGGCGATTGCAGCTTAGTCCTGCGTCCTCGGTCAAGTCCGGACACTTCTCTTGTGATCCGAAGAATAGTTTATACATCTCCACAGGCGTCGTGCCCATAAAATTTTGGAGAGCTCATGGTCCCTCGGTTGAATTCCCAAGCGGAGGGGCGGCGTTTGCAGGCTGAAGGCGCGGATCACCATAACCTGCGCCCATTGCAACCAGATTGATCCCTCTTTCCTGTAGGTATCGAACACGGCCTGCAGCAGGGAGGCGTCCTTGGGCGACCCCAGTCGAGCCTTGTTGACCCATGATGCCAGCCGCTTTGGTGGACTGGCGAAGGCGAGGCGCCGCCCATTTGGTGCCCCAGGGGCGGTGATATAAAACCACTCCCGTTGCCACAAACCAAGCTCCTCTTGAAAAGAGCCCTCGGGCCATGGAGCATCAGCACATTTGCTTATGACCACCCCTCTGTACTCTGCTTGTTGCCCCTTGATCATCTTTGGCTCCACCTTGAAGGTCTTGTGCCACAATCCAAAGTGGGGGGTAATATGGAGGAAGGCCTCACATACGACAATGAATGACGAGATATGGAGGATGGACTCCGGATTCAAGTCATGGAAATCAAGCCCATAATAAAACATGAGCCCCCGCACAAAGGGATCTGTCGGGAAGCCTAAACCCCGAAGGAAGTGGGACACGAACACCACGTTCTCGCCGGGCTCAGGTGTGGGAATGACCTGCCCTGGAGCAGGTAGCCTATGCGAGATCTCGCCGGTCAGATACCTGGCGTCTCGCAGCTTTAGCACATCTTCTTCTATGATGGAGGAAGACATCCATCGGCCGTGCAGGTCGGAGCCGGACATCGTGAAAGTCCGAAGCGCCTGAATCTGAAGCTTTGGGTGTTGGAACTTCAAGCGTGAGGCGAACTTCGATGGAGGGTGTAAAAGAGAAGGGCCTTGGCCTTGGAAAGGAGGATCGTCTTGACTTGAGTATCCCACCTTTTTCATAGCGGATCCTAAATCTCGGGGACGAGATTCTTTTGGAGTGAGGGTGAGTTGTCACATCCTAGCTAGTCCATGCATTAGTGTGTGCATCATGTTTAACTTTCATCTGAAATTTGAAATGGGAAGGACAGAACCCCCAGAACCCCTTTTGAATCCAACTAGGGTTTACTAAAATTATTTTCAAAGAACCTGAAATGCCCTTCTAAAATGCTCATCACCTTTGCTTTGGTTCAGAGCCTCTGCCAAAAGTGGTGCAAAATTTTCTAGGTCATCCTAAGGTCTTTGAATTAAATCATAAGTATTTGAGTTTGGGCATTTAAATTATATATAATATTTCAAGTGCCCAAATATTCCCAAACAAAAATGTTCCATGTTGGAAATATTCCAACTAAGGACCTGGTGCAGTTTGGTGAATTTTGGAGCTGTTTAAGTATTTTTAAAAAGTCCACAAAGTTACAGAAAATAGAAAAAGAAAACAGAAAGGGAAAAGCTTACCTGGCGCTACCCAACTGCCCACTGCTGCCCCCAACCGCCGTGCAGCCGAGCTGCTTGGCTTAGCCAGGCAGGTGAGCAGTGCTCGGCGGCGAGCACCGCATGCGTGCCACGCACCTGGCCGCCGCCTCGCCGCTTCCCTCACCGAGCTGCCGACGCGGAACACGTCCATTCTTTCCCCCCGAGCCCGCTGACATCTCTCTTCCTCCCCAGCTCCTCCCCTCGCTCCCCGCCATGGCCGGCGCCACATGCAGCCCGCCCGTCGCCGTGGTCGCTCCCGTCGTCCGTGCTCCTCCCGTCGTGTCTAGGAGCTCCGCCGCTCTCCTCTTCGTCGAGCTAGCCGAGCCCCAAGCGCTTGTGTGGCCCGAGTCCTCTGCACCAACCTCGCCCGACCCCGCTGTCGCCAGAGATCCCCTTCGACGCCGCCGCCGCACCAGCCCGTCCCCGACCGCACCGAGTGCTTCCCCGAGTGTCCCGTGAGCCTAGCTATCTCCCCCTCCTTTCCTCTCTCGCTCCCGAGCTATGTAGCGACCGCACGAAGATCGTCCGCACTCGCCGCCGCGGAGCTCGTCGCCGACGTGCTCCCGGCCATCCACCGGCCACCTCTCGGTGTCCATCATGCTCACCGCACCGTGTAGCATCTAACCCATCACTCCACGCACCTCACCGCACACCGTAGCCCCGAGTTCGTCCTCACCCGAACTCCGGCGGCCGCCAAGGTCATCGCCGGCGCCGATTCCGGCCACCCCGAGCTCACCCAACACCACCAAGAGCTGCGGGTTGTTCCCAGCTACACCTAGATGCCCTCCGCGGCTCATTTGGTCGCCGAAATGACCAAATCCACTCTCGTCGCCGCGTCTGGCTCGCCGGCGGCTAAACGCTGGTGTAGCTAGCGCTGACTTTGACCACGGGTGGGCCCTAGTTGACTCTCCTGGGTCAATGACAGGTGGGGCCCAGCCCTGTTAACTAATCAGGATTAGTTTTAGTTAAATTTTAGTTAAACTAATTACACTGACACCGGGACCCACCAGTCAGGTTTGACCTGGACGTCCCCGTTGACTATGACATCACCACGACGCATTCTTTGATGCGATAAATGAATTACTGGAATTATTCTGTTATAGGAAATTCCAGAATATAGTTCAAACTTCAAAAATTCATAGAAATTAATCTGTAACTCCAAATGCAAAGATTTATATATGAAAAATGATCAGAAAAATCCATTCTATCCATTCGTACAGGTTTCATGCATGATAGAACAAGTTAACCTTTATGGCTATGTTAAATGAGCTAGCATTTGAATCTTTGATTCAAATGAGTTCATCCCTTTTTGTTCCAGCTTGCATTAGGCCAACACACATCCATATTGCCATGTCATAGCATGCATCATATTGTTGAATATTGCCATGTGTGTTTATTTTGGTATGTCTTTCGTGATAGGTTACGCCTCGAGGATAATCCGAATATCCGTCGAAGGGCGTATCCTACCACCACTACATCGAGCAAGCAACCCATTGATCATTCGATACAAACCCATGTTCTCGCTTACGCTCTTGTTTATTGCATTAAGACAACGCGATTCAAACTGTTGTGTGCTGCGGTAGTTGAACCCACTTCCTTTGCATGACCTATCATTGCCACAGTAACTAGATGAAACCCACTAGTATGTGTAGGAGTTGATTGAGCCATGTTTGTGATTCCTACCATGCTATGCTTGCTATGCTTAGAGTTGTGTCAGTGTGGCTCATCGGGATGATGAACTGGAGTGAAAGGTTGTGTCGGTTCGAGAGTGAAAGTGTTGAACACGTTTTGGTAAAGGTATCGATGAGAGGCCATGTAGGAGTACATGGTGGGTTGTTTAATTGAAGCCGTCCCTAAGAACTGAGATCTGTGTGTGTGATTTAAGACTTAGCTACTACCACGCATTGGGATCCTTAATTGACCCTCTCGACTTATTAACCACTCTTGTCCTTAGTCAGGAGTTGCAAGTAGTTTCGTGTTTGTAGCATCTTTGGGGGCCGCATAGCGCTGACCTTAGGGGTGGGTTGTGTTGCGGTAAACACGTGGCCCGGTGTACCGATTCGCCCGTTTGGTGTCTCGGGAACCCTGCACACATCGTTCGGGGCGTTAGTGGAAACCTCGGCCGGACTCCCTGCGGATGGAACCCGAATAGGCGATAAACCTGGACTCGGGACTCGTGTGTTTAGTCAGGTCGTGGCCGACACCCACGTTGGGTTGCCGAGTACATGTCGTGTAAATGGCGGTAAGTGGTGAGAGCGTGTGTGAAGAAGTACACCCCTGCAGGGTATAAAACTATTCGAATAGCGGCGTCCATGATAAGGACTACTTGGTCACCTATACGGTTCATAGACAAGTAAATGGATACTACTAAAAGCCTCAAGATAAGTGTGAGTGCCGCGGATGGCCCTCTCGTGGGTGACGAGAGAGGATCCACGGTGGAGTATTGTGATGGTGATTAGTGGACTCGTGTGCGACAAATGCTTTTCAAGTGGTGTCACGAGGATAGCTTAGCCAAGAGTCAAAGCTGGCTTGCTGCAAATAACTCCACCACCTTCTTGAGAATGTGCATGTATGATAGGATTACATTGTAAGACTTCTTGAGTACCTCCGTACTCATGTTTGCTTAATTAATGTTTTTGAGGCGACAACACCCCCTCCGATGGGTTTATGTAGACCTTGACATCGACGAGTGAACTAGCCACCCAGGTGGTGATCCAAGGCTTGTGAAGGGCCACTGTAGATAGAAAGGCTTCAACAAGCTTTCTTTCTTTTTAGAGTTTGTACTCAGACTAGTTTGCTTCCGCATGTGCTTGTATGTTTGTATGACTTGAGTGTTGGGTCATGTGACCCCTACCTGTATGGATATGTTATGTATGGCTCCTCGGAGCCTCTTAAATAAAGTACTTTGAGTTGTAGAGTTTTGTTGTGATGCCATGTTGTATGTACTCATATCGGGCATATTGCGTGTATGATTGAAATGCTTGGTATGAGTGGGATCCGACAAACTAGTTGTTTATCCTTGGCAGCCTCTCATATGGGGAAATGTAGTCTTGTGCTTCTGAGCGATAGTAGTCCGCTACAGCCCGGTTCACGGAGTCCTGCTAGCCCAACACTACTGCTTGGACACTTGACTAGCGGCATGTGTTTCACTTCGTTCCTATATACTGTCCTTCGGGAAATGTCGCGGTGATATTGAGTCCTGCCTAGCCTGCTACAGCCGGGATACCGGAGTCCTGTTAGCCAGTGCTACAGCCGAATTCATCGTTGATGACCGACATGCTCGATGTGATTCATGTATGCCTGTCCCCATGGGTTAGCGCCGCTTTGGGTTCACGACTAGCCATGTCGGCCCGGGTCCTTTGTCATGTGGATGCTAGCGACACTATCATATACGTGAGCCAAAAGGCGCAAACGGGAATACCGTGCGTGAGGCCGCAAAGTGATATGAGGTGTTACCGGCTAGATCAATGTGACTTGGAATCGGGGTCCTGACAGCGTTGGCATCAGAGCAGGGCTGCCTGTAGGTTCGCTAAGCCAAACTGGTCGATGTTGAGTCTAGAAATGCTTTAGTTATATGTAGGGGAATTGATTGTGGGAGGGAACGTAAGGCTCTTTTTACTCCTTTACCTTATGCCCTCTGATCTGAGTCATCCTCTTCTCATTCCACATGGGTATAGGACTAGGCTCTCTTCTCTCTATCAGGTTCACGTGTTACTAATCCGTAGTAACTTATAGGATTGTTGGTTACATCCTCAGTTCAGTTTCTACTACTTTTAGTATGCTATCAGTTGAACCAGAACCTTGATATGATGTTGTTGAGTGGTTTTGCAATCTGATTATGAATGTCTCAAATCTGTTTTGAGCATTTACAGATGTTATGCTGCCCGATTTTCCCTAGAAATTCTAATGTCTTTGCATTGTGGCTGTGCTTTCAGATGGCCACCCGTCCCCAGAACCAAGTGGTTCGTCTGACCCGTTGCATTGATGTGTGTGGTCACACGGCAATGTTGGTTCGGGTGATGGTTGAGACCGGTTACCGATGGTATCCTGAATATACCGTCGAGGAGCAGTTTAGAGATTTTAATCAAAGCCAATATATGTGCGGTCGGGATATATCCATCTTATCCGGAGCTCTGAACCGCTCCACTGTTCTTATGGACTTGGGATCACTATTGGGATGTCCGTGCAGGATGCAGCCTACTCAATGATGACTATTATTCGAGCGAACTGCCTTCTTGTGCAACACCGATTTCGCTACATGCGGCATCCCTCCACAGGGCGCATGGTTACCTTCGTGGTATGTACAGCGATGCATCCCATGAGGACTCACTTCTTCGCACCACTCTCGAGATCTTTGGAAGACAAGGACCGTGAAAACCGGGCCTTGCGTATGGAGCTCTTTAATGCCGTTCGATCCTTTGGGCCACTCGACTCGGTTTGCACTGCCGTGCAAGCGGATACATGGACATGAGGGACTTGTACCTGTGCGGGCTGGTCTGCGGACTTTATGGAGTGGCGTGAGGTGGGAGGCATCACCTCCTCGTGGACCTCGTCTGCCGCCGTTTGTTGGACCACGGCCACATCCGAAGTCCCTATGGTCCATAAGCTCCACAGGATCGTCATTTCCGGATGATCATGTTCCACTTCCAGGCTTGGGTGGTGACTTCTATGAGGACTACTACGGAGCTGTCTGAGTTAGTAGTAGTATCCCTAGTATTGTAATAGTTGTATTTCCACCGTCCTGCGTGACCTGTGGAATATGACTTAGTGTGTATCATTCGGAAGTGTAGAAAAATAATGTATAGGAGTTGGAATGCTTCCGATGAGATGTAACGCCTTTCACTATAGTTGTACTCCGTCGGGCTTGTACTAAACTATGAATGGTGTGTATGACCGTTGGTATATATATGGCAGTTTTTATATTACCATGTCATACGGATGAACATCTCTGCATTCCGTGTTATCCATTACATTCCGCACTTCCTTGCTAAATTCTGCCATCCTGGTTTAAACCGTTGTTTTGTTTCCTAGGATGGTCAACACCATAACAATCCTGCTGCTCGGAGCAAGGAGAAGCCAGCGCAGCTAGGAATGTAAATCTGCCTCAACCGCCATCTTTGGCGAGGTTATGTTGAGGCGAACGCAACAAGCGTGAGACCAATCGCTTGCTGGAGCGGATTGAGCAAAACACCGCACGCCAGCCAAGAAATGATCTGGTGTCACTCAATGATTTTGTCAAGCTGTATCCACCGAAGTTCAAATATTCCGTTGAGCCTCTTGATGCGGATGACTGGCTTCGCAGCATCACCCACAAGCTACGTTCTGCCAACGTGGCTAAAGATGATAAGGTTACTTTTGTCGCTTATCACCTCGAAGGCCCTGCTAGCCTTTGGTGGGAGAATTATGAGGCTATGCGCCCGGTTGGACAAATTACTACTTGGGCTGAATTCAGTGCCGCTTTCCGTGAGCATCACATCCCGGAAGGTCTCATGGGTCGTAAGAGGGAGGAATTCTGCAATTTCACCCAGGGTAGGCTGACAGTGGATACTTACAGCCGTGAGTTTGGGAATCTAGCACGTTATGCTCCTGAAGAGGTTTCTACCGACGCCAAGAAGCAAGCAAGGTTCCGCAAGGACTTAGCCCGAGCCGCCATGATCTTCGATGCACGAGTGCACTTCTTTCAAGTTAGTCAACAAGGCTATCGGTCTTTGGCTGGACAGATCGACTTTGAGGCTTCACGCAAGCACTTCCGTGACGCTGGTTCTTCATCCGCTGGATCTCGGAAGCGCGGGTTTGGATTCAAACACTGCTCGCCACCTGAGTTCACTCGAGGCCATCCTTTGAGGCGCCTCGCCCCAACAACAGATGCACCGCCCAAGACTTATGGTGGCCCGCTGCTAATGCTGCTCCACGCCCCAATATGATAACTTGCTTCAAGTGTGGAGAGACGGCCACTACATCCGTGAGTGTCCCAGAACAACCCGGTCGGATCGGAAAGTCTGTTGGCCGTGGTAAGCCAGCGGAAAGGTGCTCTACTCCAAACCAGCTGCCCTTTGCTCGTGGCCACGTCAACTATGTTTCAGTGAGGAAACCTATGAGGATCCCAACGTCGTTCTCGATGCGCTCCTTGTTAATTGTCATCCAACAGCTGTTCTTTTTGATCTTGGAGCATCTCATTCATTTATTTCGAGAGCTATGCTCGATTGCACAACACCACATTCTCGTGACATGCACACCTCCATGGAAATTCAGACTCCGGTTCTAGATGGCAAACCTCTAGAATAAGTCATGGGAATGAAATTCTTGTCGACAGATTAGTCTTTCTTGCATCTCTAATAGCTCTCAAGTCCTCGGACATAAACATCATCTTGGGTATGGGTGGATGTCACCCATTATGCTAAGATTGATTGCTCTACTAGAATTGTTCAACTCACCCATCCTTGGGCAAGGCAGTTAATGTTTTAACCCGAGTGTCGAAGCGCCAACTTTACTCCTTAAATGCCAACCCCTTCGGACCTCGAAGATATTCGGTAGTCCGTGATTTTCCGGATGTCTTTCAGAAGAACTGCCAGTGTTCCACCGCGAGGATGTCGAGTTCGTGATAGATCTTGTTCCGGAACCGTCCCAATTTCTAGAAGACCTTATAAGATGGCACCCCTAGAACTAGCGAACTTAAGAAACAACTCGATGAGTCCTTGCAAAAGGGTTTCATCCGTCCTAGTTCATCTCCATGGGCTTGCCCGTCCTCTTCGTCAAGAAGAAGGATGGAGCGGATCGGATGGTTGTGGATTACCGACACTGTCAACTTGGTCACTATCAAGAACAAGTATCCGCTCCCGGGATCAACGATCTGTATGATCATTCGCTGGATCCTCGGTCTTTTCAAGATGGATTTGAGGTTGGGCTACCATCAAATCAAAATCAAAACGGGACATTCCTAAAGCGGCCTTTGTTACTCGTTATGGCCAATCTGAGTACACCGTCATGTCCTTCGGATTAACCAATGCTCCAGCCACCTTCTCTCGGTTAATGAACTCAATCTTCATGGAGTATTTGGATAAATTAGTCGTGGTATACCTCGATGATATACTCATCTACTCCAAGAATGAGGAAGAACATGCCGAACATCTAAGGCTAGTATTGATGAAACTTGAGAGCACCGCCTTTATGCCAAATTCTCTAAGTGTGAATTCTGGTTGCCGAAGTGACCTATCTAGGCCATGTAATCTCTGGTAAGGGCATTGCTGTCAATCCGGCGAGTTCAAGCCGTCCTTGATTGGACTCCACCGAATCGGTCAAGCAAGTTCGGAGTTTCCTCGGTTTAGCGAGCTATTGCCGCCCGCCGTCGAGAATTTCTCTAAAGTTGCTAAACCTCTAACCGAACTCCTCAAGAAAGATAAGAAGTTGAATGGGCGCCACAGTGCGAGTTCAGCTTTCAGGAACTGAAAAGGCGCGACATCTGCTCCGTACTTGTTCCACCAGATTTTCTAAGGACTTTATTATCTATTGCGGCGCCTCGCGACAAGGACTAGGTTGCATACTCATGCAAGATCGTCATGTGATTGCCTACGCTTCTCGACAGATTGCGTCCACATGAGGATAACTATCCCACACGATCTAGAGCTTGCAGCGATGGTTCATGCACTCAAAACCTGGCGACATTACCTTCTTGGTAATCGTTGCGAAATTACTTGATCACCAAAGTCTGAAATACATCTTCACCCAACCGGATTTGAATCTCAGGCAAAGGCGTTGGGTCGAGTTGATCTGATTACGACTTAGGAATATCTTACACCCCAGGCAAAGCCAATGTCATGGCTGACGCACTAAGTCGCAAATCTTATTGTAACAATTTGATGTTACAACAAAGTCAACCATTTCTCCACGAGGAATTTTGTAAGCTTAACCTTCACATTGTTCCTCGAGGATTCCTTTCCACCCTGGTGGCGAAACCTAACCTTATGGATCGAATCATAGCTGCTCAGCAGTATGATAGAGGAATATCTCGGATCAAGGAGAACATTGCTAGCGGAGCTGCTAAGTGTTTCTCCATAGATGAACAGTGTTGTCTTCTTTGAGAACCGCTTGGTGGTTCCTAAGAAACAACAACTCTGACAATTGATCCTTAAGGAAGCTCATGACTCTCCTCTCACCATTCATCCCGGTAGTACTAAAATGTATCAAGACCTCGCCAGAGGTTTTGGTGGACTAGGATGAAGAGAGAAATCGCTCAATACATTGCTAATTGCGGCGTCATTGTCGAGTTAAGCGAGCATCAACGGCCTCTTTGGTACCCTTCAACCTTTGGCTATTCCGAATGGAAATGGGATAAAATCGGTATGGATTTCATTACCGGGTTTCCCAGGACCAAGAGAGGAATAATGCTATCTTCGTTGTCGTCGATCGTCTTTCCAAAGTAGCCCACTTCCTACCCGTTAGTGAGAGTATAACCGCTAGCCAGCTAGCTGATTTGTACATCTCTCGAATAGTGTCTCTTCATGGTGTTCCATTGGAGATTAACTCAGACCGTGGAAGTCTCTTCACCTCTCGATTTTGGGAAAGTTTCCAAAATGCTATAGAACTCGTCTCTCCTTTAGCACCACCTTCCATCCTCAATCAAGTGGTCAAGTAGAACGAGTCAATCAAATCCTAGAGGATATGCTTGAGCTTCATCATCTCTTTCGGCATGAATTGGGAGAAATGCCTTCCATTCGCCGAGTTCGCTTATAACAATAGTTATCAAGCTAGCTTGGGCAAAGCTCCTTTCAAAGTTCTTATGGGCGGAAATGCGAGCGCCTCTTAAGCTGGTCAGAAACCGGGAGAGACAACTCTTTGGCGGATATGATCCAGAAGCGTAAGAGCAGGTTCGCGTTATTCGTGAGAAATTGAAAACAGCCCAATCTCGTCAAAAGAGTCAATATGACGCAAGCATAAGCCTATGGCTTATGAAATTGGCGAAGGCTTACCTTGAGTTACTCCTTTGAAGGAACCCATCGATTGGTATCAAAGGCAAGTTGGCTCCTCGTTACATTGGACCCTTTCGCATTCTTGCCAAACGAGGAGAAGTTGCCTACCAATTGGAACTACCTCTGCATCTTTCCAGAGTCCATGATGTCTTCCACGTTTCCCAACTCAGGCGTTGCTTCTCGGATCCTATCCGTGGAGTGGACCACGAAACGCTTGATCTCCAAGATAACCTCACCTATCGAGAATATCCCGTTCGTATTCTTGATCAAGCCGAGCGTACCACTCGACGTCAGAATATCAAGTTTCTAAAGGTTCAATGGTCAAACCATTCCGAGCAAGAAGCAACTTGGGAAAGGGAGGATCGTCTTCGACTTGAGTATCCCACCTTTTTAGCAACGGATCCTAAATCTCGGGACGAGATTCTTTTGAGTGGGGGTGAGTTGTCACATCCTAGCTAGTCCATGCATTAGTGTGTGCATCATGTTTAACTTTCATCTGAAATTTGAAATGGGAAGGACAGAACCCCCAGAACCCCTTTTGAATCCAACTAGGGTTTACTAAAATTATTTTCAATGAACCTGAAATGCCCTTCTAAAATGCTCATCACCTTTGCTTTGGTTGAGCCTCGCCAAAAGTGGTGCACAATTTTCTAGGTCATCCTAAGGTCTTTGAATTAAATCATAAGTATTTGAGTTTGGGCATTTAAATTATATATAATATTTCAAATGCCCAAATATTCTAAACAAAATGTTCCATGTTGGAAATATTCCAACTAAGGACCAGTGCAGTTTGGTGAATTTTGGAGCTGTTTAAGTATTTTAAAAGTCCACAAAGTTACGAAAATAGAAAAAGAAAACAGAAAGGAAAAGCTCACTGGCGCCACCCAACTGCCCACCTGCCGGCCCAGCCCAGCCAAGGCCAGCCGGCTGCTTGGCTTGGCCAGCGAGCACGCAGTGCGTCTTTCGGCAGCGCACTGCATGCGTACACGCACCTGGCCGCCGCCTCGCCGCTTCCCTCACCGAGCTGCCGGCGCGGACCACGTCCATTCTTTTCCCCCGAGCCCGCTGACATCTCTCTTCCTCCCCAGCTCCTCCCCCTCGCGCTCCCCCGCCATGGCCGACGTCACCGCAGCCACGCCGTCGCCGTAGTTGCGCTCCCCGTCGTCCGTGCTCCTCCCCGTCGTGTCTAGGAGCTCCGCCGCCCTCCTCTTCGTTGAGCTAGCTGAGCCCCAAGCGCTCGTGTGGCCCGAGTCCTCTGCACCAACCTCGCCCGACCCCGCCATCGCCGGAGATCCCCTTCGACGCCGCCGCCGCACCAGCCCGTCCCCGACCGCACCGAGTGCTTCCCCGAGTGTCCCGTGAGCCTATCTATCTCCCCCTCCTTTCTTCTCTCGCTCCCGAGCTATGTAGCGACCGCACGAAGATCGTCTGCTTTTCGGCCGCTGGAGCTTCGTCACCGACGTGCTCCCGGCCATCCACCGGCCACCTCTCGGTGTCCATCATGCTCACCGCACCGTGTAGCATCTAACCCATCACTCCACGCACCTCACCGCACACCGTAGCCCCGAGTTCGTCCTCACCCGAACTCCGGCGGCCACCAAGGTCGTCGCCGGCGCAGATTCCGGCCACCCCGAGCTCACCCAACACCACCAAGAGCTGCGGGTTGTTCCCAGCTACACCTAGATGCCCTCCGCGGCTCATTTGGTCGCCGAAACGACCAAATCCACTCTCGCCGCCGCGTCTGGCTCGCCGGCGGCTAAACGCCGGTGTAGCTAGCGCTGACTTTGACCACGGGTGGGCCCTAGTTGACTCTCCTAGGTCAATGACAGGTGGGGCCCAGCCCTGTTAACTAATCAAGATTAGTTTTAGTTAAATTTTAGTTAAACTAATTACACTTACACCGGGACCCACCAGTCAGGTTTGACCTGGACGTCCCCGTTGACTATGACATCACCACGGCGCATTCTTGACGCGATGAAATGAATTACTGGAATTATTCTGTTATAGGAAATTCCAGAATATAGTTCAAACTTCAAAAATTCATAGAAATTAATCTGTAACTCCAAATGCAAAGATTTATATATGAAAAATGATCAAAAAATCCATTCTATCCATTGGTACAGGTTTCATGCATGATAGAACAAGTTAACCTTGCTGTTTAAGCAGAATAAGATAATACACCTTTATGGCTATGTTAAATGAGCTAGCATTTGAATCTTTGATTCAAATGAGTTCATCCCTTTTTGTTCCAGCTTGCATTAGGCCAACACACATCCATATTGCCATGTCATAGCATGCATCATATTGTTGCATATTGCCATGTGTGTTTATTTTCGGTATGTCTTTCGTGATAGGTTCTGCCTCCGAGGATAATCCCGAATATCCGTCTGAAGGGCAGTATCCTACCACCACTACATTAGGCAAGCAACCCATTGATCATTCCGATACAAACCCATGTTCTCGCTTCTGCTCTTGTTTACTGCATTAAGACAACGCGATTCAAACTGTTGTGTGCTGCGGTAGTTGAACTCACTTCCTTTGCATGACCTGTCATTGCCACAGTAACTAGATGAAACCCACTAGTATGTGTAGGAGTTGATTGAGCCATGTCTGTGATTCCTACCATGCTATGCTTGCTATGCTTAGAGTTGTGTCAGTCCGGCTCATCGGGATGATGAAGCTGGAGTGAAAGGTTGTGTCTGTGCGCCCCGGTTCGATCGCCGGTGTTTGCGATTATTCGCCGTCTTTGCCATGTCATTTGCTTGCGTGTTGCACTTTGCCATGTCATCATATGCATTTCATATCATGTCATCTTGTGCATTTCATTTTGCATACATATTAAGTCTCATGCATCAGAGCATTTTCCCGTTGTCCGTTTGCAATCCGGCACTCCTATGTCTCCGGCACCCCTTTTACCTCTTTTCATGTGCGGGTGTTAAGCGGTCTCGGAATGGACCGAGGTTTGTCAAGCGGCCTTGGTATAGCACCGGTGAACCGCTGTCAAGTTTCGTGCCATTTGGAGGTCGTTTGGTACTCAGCAGTTAGCAGGGTAACCGCAAAAGCCTCTTTTGTTGCAGCCCAACTCCCTTTCTAACTGGCCCAAAACCCACCAAACTCCCTTCATGCTCTCGGTCGTTCGATCGCGATCGCGTGGCGAAACCGCACCTCATTTGGACTCTCTAGCTCACTCTACCTATAAATACACCTCCCCTCCAAAATCGCGGTCAATCCACCTAACCCTAGTCTTCTTCCTCCTCGCGCCGCGGACATGTCCATCCGCGCGGACATATCCGCCCGGACCACGTCGCCAGACCAATCGGCGGCTGCCACGTCATCGCCCGCCGCCCGCGCCCAATCCGGCAGCGCCACGTCGCCCCTCGCCCTCTCTCTCTCCGCCCGCGCCGCCGGAAGGTGAGAGCCCAGTCAGGCCGCCCGAGCGCATAGCGAACCCCGCGAGCCGCGTCGCCGCCCGTCTTCCGGCGTCCGCCGCCTCCGCCGCCTCGGACCTCGCCGCCCGGCGGCCTTTCGCCACCCAGCGTTGCTCCTCCCGGCGACCAGCGCGCGCCAGTCGTCAGCCCCGCCCGCCCATGCGCCGCCGCCCCTCGCTGATCCGCCTCCTCCGGCGTCCTCTCCGGCCCGGATCCGGTCGCCCCGGCCGTCTCCCTCCTCTCCGGTGGCAACTCCGGCGAAGTTCCGGCCGTGCCTCGATAACCGTGCCAAGGTTGACTTCCCCCCCCCTCTAAAATTCATCTAAGTCCCGTAATCTGCAGTAATTTTGTGCCATTTTCATTGCATCGTAACTCTGTCATCGTTGCTCCGTTTTGCGCGTGTGATATGTCCAAATGTTCGCCTCGAAGAGTAGATTATTTCATCTCATTGCATCATTTTCATTTGAGCTCGTCTTGATGCCCGAAATGCTGTTGGAAGAGTGCTATGTGATGTTAGTTTCTGACTTTTATCAGAACTTGCACTTTTGTCATTTTTGCCATGATTGATGTGTGCACCATATGATCTTGAGTCCTACATGTGTTTTGTAATATGCCATGCCATCTTTCCAGTGGTGCTTGCTATGTATTTTTGTGATCTATGTGGTGACTAGCACAAGCATGCAAACTAGGTGTCTTGTTGTTGCTGATTTCAGCCCTGTTTAGCTGTTATTTTGATGCCATGTTAACTTGATGCTCTGAGAGAGACCCATGCATATTTTGAGATACTTCAGTAAGGATGTTTTGTTAAACATGTCTTGCTCTATCCATCCATGCCCTTGTTTGCAATTTTGGAGTAGTCTAGCTTGAGTCAATCGAGCTCTACTTTTGCTATAAAATGTTCCTGGCAGATTGTTTACATGTTCAATTTTGCCAAGGTTGTTGTGGTTGATCCGTATATGCTATGTTCTTGTTCTTGCCATGTATGTCTTCTATGCCATGTCTTCTTGATGTATGTATGCTTAGTTTTTCATATAAGGCTCTGTAGTGAGTGCATTGAGCTTGTAAACATGCCTACTTGTTATCAGTTTTTGACATGCCATGTTGCTGAATCTGTTAACGAAACTTTCGATATTGTCATGGGTGTTACTATATTTTCTGATCCTTTTTGGCTCATGGTCACTAAAGGACTTTTGTTATATGCTTTGATTAGGTTCATGCCAAGCCTTTGTTTGTCATGTTAAGTTCCTGTAACATGTTGTTTCATAGCTCTAAACATTGCAACCTGATGTTATTTCTGCCAATGCCTGAAACTGTTATTAGTTGCAATCTTGCCATGTGTTTTTGAGCATGTTCTAGTCATTTATGGAGATAGCTCAGTGCTCATGTTTTGTAATGCTTTACCTGTACATCATGCCCATGCCTTTTGTTTTCATATTGTGGTGCTGTAGCATGTTGTTTTGATGCTTGCAATATGCCTAGTTGCTGTTTTGGACAGATTGTTGTCATAACTTGTATAGGGTGTATGTGTTGAACCGTTGCTCCGTTTTGAGTGTGCTCTATATGAAACTTGCTTGATTTTTCATGTAGTTTCATATTATCATGTTGGATCCTTGTTTTGAGGTGTTTTATTGATGTTTATATGCATTTTGCATCAATGCCATGTTTATCTTGTTTTGCTCATATCTTCTAGGCCGTAGCTCCGAATCTAATGAACTTTATATGTAACTTGACTAGAATTTCGTGTAGATCATCGTGGTGCATTTTAACTTGCTGTTTAACAACTTGAACATAAGGTTTATTCAGATCTGGACCAATTTCGAAATTTGCATATGAGGATTTACCGGAATTGTCATACGTTGTTTCCGGCCTCATTTAAACTTGCTTTGATGTGTTGGTCTTGTATGCTTCATCTCTTGCCATGAGTAGCCTCATCTAGATTTGTCATGCATCATGCTTGTTGTGCATCATGCATTGTTCATGTGTGGTGTGTTTACTATGTTGTGTGCTTCTTCTTGCTAGTTCCTGTTTCGTTGCGATCGTGAGGATTCGTTCGTCTACGCTTGGTTCGGCTTCATCCGTTCGTCTTCTTCATGGACTCGTTCTTCTTCCTTGCGGGATTTCAGGCAAGATGACCGCTACCCTGGATCTCACTACTATCATTGCCATGCTAGTTGTTTCGTTCTACCGCTATGCTGCGATACCTATCATCTGTTGCTCAAGCCTACCTAATTGCCATGTCAGCCTCTAACCTGTTTCACCCTTCCTAGCAAACCGTTGTTTGGCTATGTTACCGCTTTGCTCAGCCCCTCTTAAAGCGTTGTTAGTTGCAGGTGAAGATGAAGTTTGTTCCTTGTTGGAACATGGAGATGTTGTTCCGTGTTGGAACATGTTTACTTGTTGGGATATCACAATATATCTTATTTAATTAATGCATCTATATACTTGGTAAAGGGTGGAAGGCTCGGCCTTATGCCTGTGTTTTGTTCACTCTTGCGCCCTAGTTTCCGTCATATCGGTATTATGTTCCCGGATTTTGCGTCCCTAGCAGCGGTGATGATTATAGGACCCCTTGACGAGTTCGCTTTGAATAAGACTTTTCGGCAAGACCCAACATTGGTTTTATCATTTGCCTCACCACCACCTACTTTTCCTTGAGTCGCGCTCTCAAGGGTCATCTTTAGCCCCCGGACGGTGCTTCTCTAAGTGCTGGCCCGAACGAACACTTCTTGAGCCACCTTAGAGGCAACTTGAGGTTGGTTTTACTGCGTAGCCTGTCTCATCCGGTGTTGCCACGAGCGAGATATGTGCAGCTCCTATCGGGATTGTCGGCGCATCAGGCGGTCTTCTTTGGGCTTGTTTTATTGCTGCGAAATGTCTTGTGGCGGGATTCGAGACTGGTCGGGCTTCCGGGAGAAGGTCTATTCCTTCGTTGATCGTGAGAGCTTATCATGGGCTAAGTTAGGACACCCTGCAGGGTTTGAACTTTGAAAGCCGTGCCAGCGGTTATGTGGCAGATGGGAATTTGTTAATGTCGGTTGTAGAAAACCGAAGTTGATCTCAATTAAAATACACCAACCGTGTAATAATGTAGTGAGTGTCTCTTTTGGGGTTGATCGAGAGGAGAACACGGTTTACGGGTTATGTCGGCGTAAGTAGGAGTTCAGTTTGGTATTACGAACTCCTACTTCGTCAGAACACCTTCAGATGATCATGGTGTGATCAACTAGAAGGAGGTGAATCAATAACAGGAGCCTGAACTAACGGGACAGAGGCTGATTAGGATCTGGGGCATCGATCAACATGATTGAAGGCAAAGTTGCAGTGGTGGGCAGCTGCATGAGATGACGAAACTTCAAGCATTATGCTGAAAGCAGATGCTGATCAATCGAAGAAACACGGGCTTGGGCGCATCTAAAGCGCTTGAGCGCGGATGTGAAAACGAGCGGGCGGCCAGCGGGCGGCGACGAGCGAACCCGGCGGCGGCGGCGTGAGCGCAATGAAGGCGATGGCGGCGGGAACATGAAGCGGCGGCGAAAATCGGCGGCAGATGAGCGGCGACGGACATGTAGTGACTTCGAACGGCTGCGTTGGAGAAAATGTATGGGCGAGAGGAAGCTAGAAATCAAAGCGTCGACGGCGGACGAATGAAGCCGGACGATGGACTGATGGCGTGGCCAATTAGCGAAGATGATGACGAGCAGAAGAAGGTCTCGGCGGACAAAGCATGAAGTCAAATGGCGCCGGAATGGGTGATGCTATAGACACTGGGAGAAGCGGATCAGTTCAAGTTAACATTTGACTGCCTTGACCGACGCAGGTAAAAAGAGACAGGTATGCTGGTTGCAAAAATGGTCAGCAGTTGAACATGTGCAAATCAAAGTGCTAAAATTGGCTGAGTTTGTTAAGAAAGTTAAAGGCGAATGAACAGCAAAACTAACTTGGCGAATACAACAACGCTGGCTTCTATCCTCCACTAACAAGAGATCTGGTTCGAGATCTTGGGACCCGAGACGGAAGGAAAGGATGAGGTGAAACAAGAACTCAAGAGAAGAAGCGGAGAATCGAGGCACTCGAGAATAAGAGAGGAGCAGCGAGAATAGCGAGAATCGGCTGAAGGAACAAGATAGACTCTGAAATCACTCTTTCTACAGGGTGGTTAGAATGAGAAAAAAGCGGATAAGGCCAGAAAAGATTTAGGTAGCACACCGGTTGAACAAGGAAAGGCTAGAACATGAACTTGAGAGGGCCGGAGCGATATGAACGAGGCGGTCTACGGTGCTATACCAAGGCCGCTTGACAAACCTCGGTCCATTCGAGACCGTTTAACACCCGCACATGAAAAAGAGGTAAAAGGGGTGCGGGAGACATAGGAGTGCGGATTGCAAAAGCGGACAGCGGGGAAAATGCTCGGATGCATGGAGGCGAACATGTATGCAAAATGAAATGCACAAGATGACATGATATGAAATGCATATGATGACATGGCAAAGTGCAACACGCAAGCAAATGACATGGCAAAGGCGGCGAATAAGCGGCAAACACAGCGCATCGAATCCGAGGCGTTCACGGTGTCGGTTCGAGTGAAAGTGTTGAACACGTTTTGGTAAAAGGTATCGATGAGAGGCCATGTAGGAGTACATGGTAGGTTGTTTCATTGAAGCCGTCCCTAAATTGAGATACGTGTGTGTGATTTAAGACTTAGCTACTACCACGCATTGCGATCCTTAATTGACCCTCTCGACATTAACCACTCTTGTCCTTAGTCAAGGGAGTTGCAAGTAGTTTCGGTGTTTGTAGCATCTTTGGGGCCGCGCATAACCTGACCTTAGGGGTGGGTTGTGTTGCGGTGAACACGTGGGCGTGTACCGGTCGCCGTTTGGTGTCTCGGGAACCCTGCACACATCGTTCGGAACCGTTAGTGGAAACCTCGGCGGACTCCTGCGGATGGAACCGAATAGGCGATAAACTGGACTCGAGACTCATGTGTTTAGTCAGAGTCGTGGCCGACACCACGTTGGGCTTCGGCTTGAAGGTTCAAGTACATGTCGTGTAAGCAGTGGTGAAAGTGGTGAGCGTGTGTGAAGAAGTACACCCTGTAGGGTATAAAACTATTGAATAGCGCGTCATGATAAGGACTACTTGGTCACCTATACGGTTCATAGACAAGTAAATGGATACTACTAAAAGCCTCAAGATAAGTGTGAGTGCAGCGGATGGCCCTCTCGTGGGTGGAGAGAGGATCCATGGTGGAGTATTGTGATGGTGCTTAGTGGACTCGTGTGCGACAAATGCTTTTCAAGTGGTGTCACGTGGGATAAGCAGCCAAGAGCCAAAGCTGGCTTGCTGCAAATAACTCCACCACCTTCTTGAGAATGTGCATGTATGATAGGATTACATTGTAAGACTTCTTTGAGTACCGTACTCATGTTTGTAATTATTGTTTTAGGGCGACAACACTGCCCCCTCGATGGGTTCTATGTAGACCTTGACATCGGCAGTGAACTAGCCACCGGTGGTGATCCAAGGCTTGTGAAGGGCCCTTTGTAGATAGAAAGGCTTCAACAAGCTTTCTTTCTTTTTAGTATACTGTACTCGAGACTAGTTTGCTTCGCATGTGCTTGTATGTTTGTATGACTTGAGTGTTGGGTTATGTGACCCCTACCTATATGGATATGTTATGTATGGCTCCTCGGGCCTCTTAAATAAAAATACTTTGAGTTGTAGAGTTTTGTTGTGATGCCATGATGTATGTACTCATATGGGACATATTGCGTGTATGATTGAAATGCTTGGTATGAGTGGGATCGACAAACTAGTTATTTATCCTTGGCAGCTGTCATATGGGGAAATGTAGTCTTGTGTACGGCGATAGTAGTCCGCTACAGCCGGTTCACGGAGTCACCTAACCTAGCTTTTCTGCTTGGACACTTGATTGGCGGCATGTGTTCGCCGTTCCTATATACATCGCCGCCGAAATGTCGCGCGGTGATATTGAGTCTGCCTAGCACCTGCTACAGCCGGGATGCGGAGTCACAGTAGCCCGTGCTACAGCCGAATTCATCGTTGATGACCGACATGCTCGATGTGATTCATGTATGCTGTCCCCATGGGTTAAGCGCCGCTTTGGGTTCCGACTAGCCATATCGGCCGGGTTCTTTGTCATGTGGATGCTAGCGACACTATCGTATCGTGAGCCAAAAGCGCCAAATGGTCGGGCCATGGTAAGGCGACACCGAGTAGAATACCGTGCGTGAGGCGCAAAGTGATATGAGGTGTTACCGGCTAGATCGATGTGACTTGGAATCGGGGTCTGGCGATAACACATCATCAATATTAATCAAGCGGGGCGTGGGTTTTACCTCCATCAAGAGGGCCCGAACCTAGGTAAAACATCGTGTCCCTTGTCTCTTGTTACCATCCGCCTAGGCGCGTTACGGACCCCCTACCGAGATCCGCTTTGTTTTGACCCTCGGGCCTCTTTCCTCCTTTACGTGGCTTCTTTCCATCAGCCATTTTCTTGAGATGATGAATTTGCACAATGCAACTTTTCTTGAGGAGCTGCAAATGAGTTAAGTTGATGAGAACTTAGTGATTGATAGTGGACATGAGTACTGTGAGCAGTATAGTTGCAAGGAATTTGGAGAGGTCATATCGTTCTCGGAAGGTTTTGTAAAAGAACAAGTTTGAGGAATTTGACGAGATGAGTCTTGAAGAATTTCACTAAGCGTTCTTTGTCTTAGGTACTCCACCACCTTCTTGAGAATGTGCATGTATGATAGGATTCATTGTAAGACTTCTTGAGTACCTTCGTACTCATGTTTGTAATTAATGTTTTTGAGGCGACAACTGCCCCCCTCGATGGTTCATTGTAGACCTTGACATCGGCGAGTGAACTAGCCACCCGGTGGTGATCCAAGGCTTGTGAAGGGCCCTTTGTAGATAGAAAGGCTTCAACAAGCTTTCTTTCTTTTTAGAGTTTGTACTCAGACTAGTTTGCTTCCGCATGTGCTTGTATGTTTGTATGACTTGAGTGTTGGGTCATGTGACCCCTACCTGTATGGATATGTTATGTATGGCTCCTCGGGCCTCTTAAATAAAAGTACTTTGAGTTGTAGAGTTTTGTTGTGATGCCATGATGTATGTACTCATATCGGGCATATGCGTGTATGATTGAAATGCTTGGTATGAGTGGGATCCACAAACTAGTTGTTATCGTTGGCAGCCTCTCATATGAAATGTAGTCTTGTGTACGGCGATAGTAGTCCGCTACAGCCGGTTCCGGAGTCCTGCTAAGCCACTACTGCTTGGAAACTTGACTAGCGGCATGTGTTTCACCGTTCTATATACGTCCCTTGAAATGTCGCAGCGGTGATATTGATCTGCCTTTGCTACAGCCGGGATCACGGAGTCTGTTAGCCAGTGCTACAGCCAATTCATCGTTGATGACCGACATGCTCGATGTGATTCATGTATGCCTGTCCCCATGGAGTTAGCGCCAGCTTTTCACGACTAGCCATGTGGCCGGGTCCTTTGTCATGTGGATGCTAGCGACACTATCATATCGTGAGCCAAAAGGCGCAAGCAGGAATACCGTCGTGAGGCGCAAAAGTGATATGAGGTGTTACTGGCTAGATCAATGTGACTTGGAATCGGGGTCTGACAGCGTTGGCATCGAGCGAGGCTGCACAGGGTTGCTAAGCCAAAGGCGGTGATGTTGAGTCTAGAAACTTTAGTTATATGTAGGGAATTGATTGTGGGAGGGCGTAAGGCTCTTTTACTCCTTTACCTTATGCCCTCGATCTGAGTCATCCTCTTCTCATTCCACATGGGTATAGGACTAGGCTCTCTTCTCTCTCGAGGTTCACGTGTTACTAATCCGTAGTAACTTATAGGATTGTTGATTTCTGACCTCGGTTCAGTTTCTACTACTTTTAGTATGCTGTCAGTTGAACCAGAACCTTGATATGATGTTGTTGAGTGGCTTTGCAATCTGATTATGAATGACTCAAATCTGTCTTGAGCATTTACGGATGTTATGCTGCCGATTTTCCTAAATTCTAATGTCTTTGCATTGTGGTGTGCTTTCGGATGGCCACGAGTCCGAACCAAGTGGTTCGTCGACCCGTTGCATTGATGTGTGTGGTCACAGCAATGTTAGTTGAGTGATGGTTGAGACCGGTTACGATGGTATCGAATATCCGAAATCGAGGAGCAGTTTAGAATTTTAATCAAAGCCAATATATGTACGGTCGAGATATATCCATCTTATCCGGAGCTCTGAACTGCTCCTTGTTCTTATGGACTTGGGATCACTATTGGGATGTCGTGCGGATCGACCTACTCAATGATGACTATTATTGAGCAGAACGCCTTCTTGTGCAACACCGATTTACGCTACATGTCGGCATCCCTCCACAGGGGCATGGTTACCTTGAGGTATGTACAGCGATGCATCCATGAGGACTCACTTCGCCGCACCACTCGAGATCTTTGGAAGACAGGACCGTGAAAACCGGGCCTTGCGTATGAAACTCTTTAATGCCGTTCGATCAACTGGGCCACTCGACTTCGGTTTACTGCCGTGCAAAATGGATACATGGACATGAGGGACTTGTAACCTGTGCAGGCTGGTGCGCGGACTTTATGGAGTGGCGTGAGGTGGGAGGCATCACCCTCCTCGTGGACCTCGTCTGTAGCCGTTTGTTGGACCACGGCCATCCGAGTCCCTATGGTCCATAAGCTCCACGAGGATAAATCTGTTTCCGGATGATCATGTTCCACTTCGAGCTTGGTGGTGACTTCTATGAGGACTACTACGGGCTGTCTGAGTTAGTAGTACTATCCCTAGTATTGTAATAGTTGTATTTCCACCGTCTGCGTGACACATGGAATATGACTTAGTGTGTATCATCGGAAGTGTAGAAAAATAATGTATAGGAGTTGGAATGCCCGATGAGATGTGCGCCTTTCACTATATTTGTACTCCGTCGGGCTTGCTAAACTATGAATGGTGTGTATGGCCGTTGGTATATATATGGCAGTTTTATATTACCATGTCATACGGATGAACATCTCTGCATTCCGTGTTATCCATTACATTCACTTCCTTGCTAAATTCTGCCATCTGGGTTTAAACCGTTGTTTTGTTTCTAGGATGGTCAACACCCTAACAATCCTGCTGCTCAGAGCAAGGAGAAGCCAAGCGCAGCTAGGAATGTAAATCTGCCTCAACGCCATCTTTGGCAGGAGGTTATGTTGGCAGAAAGCAACAGCGTGAGACCAATAAACTGGCTGGGCGGATTGAGCAAAACACCTACGCCCGACCAAGAAATGACCTGGTGTCACTCAATGATTTTGTCAATTTGTATCCACGAAGTTCAAATATTCCGTTGAGCCTCTTGATGCGGATGATTGACCATGCATCACCCACAAGCTACGTTACCTTAGCGTGGCTAAAGATGATAAGAGTTACTTTTGTCGCTTATCACCTCGAAGGCCACTAGCCTTTGGTGGGAGAATTATGAGGCTATGCGGTTGGACAAATTACTACTTGGGCTAATTGAGTGCCGCTTTCGTTGAGCATCACATCCGGAAGGTCTCATGGAGTGCGTAAGAGGAGAATGCAATTTCACCCAGGGTGGCGGCGTGGATACTTCACCGTGAGTTTGGGAATCTAGCGTTATGCTCTGAAGAGGTTTCTCTGGCCTTGAAGCAAGCAAGGTTATGAAGGACTCAGCCCCGCCATCCGCCATGATCTTCGATGCGCAGTGCACTTCTTTCAAGTTAGTCAACAAGGCTATCGATCTGGCTGGACGGTCGACTTTGAGGCTTCACGCAAGCACTTAGTGCGCTGGTTCTTCATCAGCTCTGGATCTCGAAGCGCGGGTTTGGATTCCACTTGCTCTGCCACGGAGTTCCTCCAGGCCATCCTTGACGCCTACGCCCCAATAACAGTATACCGCCCAAGACTTATGGTGGCCCGCTGCTAATGCTGCTCCACGCCCCAATATGATAACTTGCTTCAAGTGTGGAGAGGCAGGCCACTACATCCGTGAGTGTCCCAGAACAACCCCGGTCGGATCGGAGAGTCATTGGCCGTGGTAAGCCAGCGGAAAGGTGCTCTACTCCAAACCAGCTGCCCTTTGCTGGTAGCCCGTCAACTATGTTTCAGTGAGGAAACCCTTGAGGATCCCAACGTCGTTCTCGATGCGCTCCTTGTTAATTGTCATCAAACAGCTGTTCTTTTTGATCTTGGAGCATCTCATTCATTTATTTCTGAGAGCTATGCTCGATTGCAACCACGATTCTGTGACATGCACACCTCCATGGAAATTCAAACTCCGGTTCTAGATGGCAAACCTCTAGAATAAGTCATGGGAATGAAATTCTTGTCGACGATTAGTCTTTCTTGCATCTCTAATAGCTCTCAGTCCTCGGACATAAACATCATCTTGGGTATGGACTGGATGTCACCCATTGTATGCTAAGATTGATTGCTCTACTAATTGTTCAACTCACCCATCCTTGGGCAAGAGCGGTTAATGTTTTAACCCGAGTGTCGAAGCCAACTTTACTCCTTAAATGCCAACCCCTTCGGACCTCGAAGATATTCGGTGGTCAAGTTTTCGGATGTCCTTCGAGGAAGAACTGCGGTGTTCCACACAGCGGGGATGTCGAGTTCGTGGTAGATCTTGTTCCCGGAACCGTCCCAATTTCTAGAAGACCTTATAAGATGGCACCCCTAGAACTAGCGAACAAGAAACAACTTCGATGAGTCCTTGCAAAGGGTTTCATCCGTCCTAGTTCATCTCCATGGGCTTGCCCGTCCTCTTCGTCAAGAAGAAGGATGGAACGGATCGGATGGTTGTGGATTACCGACCTGTCAACTTGGTCACTATCAAGAACAAGTATCCGCTCCCCAGGATCAACGATCTGTATGATCAACTCGCGGGATCCTCAGTCTTTTCCAAGATGGATTTGAGGTTGGGCTACCATCAAATCAAAATCAAGAGCGGGGACATTCCTAAAGCGGCCTTTGTTACTCGTTATGGCCATCTGAGTACACCGTCATCATGATTAACCAATGCTACAGCCACCTTCTCTCGGTTAATGAACTCAATCTTCATGGAGTATTTGGATAAATTAGTCGTGGTATACCTCGATGATATCATCTACTCCAGAATGAGGAAGAACATGCAGAACATCTAAGGCTAGTATTGATGAAACTTGAGAGCACCTTTATGCCAAATTCTCTAAGTGTGAATTCTGGTTGCGAGAAGTGACCTATCTAGGCCATGTAATCTCTGGTAAGGGCATTCTTTGTCAATCGGCGAGTTCAAGCCGTCTGGACTCCACAGATCGGTCAAGCAAGTTCGGAGTTTCCTCGGTTTAGCGAGCTATTGCCGCCGCTTAATCAGAATTTCTCTAAAGTTGCTAAACCTCTATTGAACTCCTCAAGAAAGATAAGAAGTTGAATGGGCCATACAGTGCGAGTTCAGCTTTGAGGAACTGAAAAGCGCGACATCTGCTCCGTACTTGTTCACAGATTTTTCTAAGGACTTTATTATCTATGCGGCCTACGCAACAAGGACTAGGTTGCATACTCATGCAAGATGCGTCATGTGATTGCCCTACGCTTCTCGGATTCGTCCACATGAGATAACTATCCCACACCACGATCTAGAGCTGCGGCGGTGGTTCATGCACTCAAAACACAGCGACATTACCTTCTTGGTAATCGTTGCGAAATTACTTGATCACCAAAGTCAAATACATCTTCACCCAACGATTTGAATCTCGAGGCAAAGGCGTTGGGTCGAGTTGATCTGATTACGACTTAGGAATATCTTACACCCGAGCAAGCCAATGTCATGGCTGGCGCACTAAATGTAAATCTTATTGTAACAATTTGATGTTACAACAAAGTCAACCATTTCTCCAGGAATTTTGTAAGCAACCTTCACATTGTTCCTCGAGTTCCTTTCCACCACAGTGGCGAAACCTAACCTTATGGATCGAATCATAGCTGCTCAGCGGTATGATGAAGAATATCTCGGATCAAGGAGAACATTGCTAGCGGGCTGCTAAGTGTTTCTCCATAGATGAGCAGTGTTGTCTTCTTTGAGAACATGGTGGTTCCCAGAAACAACAGACTCTGACAATGATCCTAAGAAGCTCATGACTCTCCTCTCACCATTCATCCGGTAGTACTAAAATGTATCAAGACCTCGCCGGAAGGTTTTGGTGGACTAAAGCTGAAGAAATCGCTCAATACATTGCTAATTCACGTACATTGTCGAGGTTAAGCGAGCATCAGCGGCTCTGGTACCCTTCAACCTTTGTCTATTCGAATGGAAATGGGATAAAATCTGTATGGATTTCATTACGGGTTTCGAGGACCAAGAGAGGAATAATGCTATCTTCGTTGTCGTCGTCGTCTTTCCAAAGTAGCCCACTTCCTACTCGTTAGTGAGAGTATAACCGCTTGACTAGCTGATTTGTACATCTCTCGAATAGTGTCTCTTCATGGTGTTCCATTGGAGATTAACTCGGACCGTGGAAGTCTCTCACCTCTCGATTTTGGGAAAGTTTCCAAAATGCTATGGGAACTCGTCTCTCCTTTAGCACCACCTTCCATCCTCAATCAAGTGGTCAAGTAGAGCGAGTCAATCAAATCCTAGAGGATATGCTTGAGCTTCTGTCATCTCTTTACGGCATGAATTGGGAGAAATGCCTTCCATTAGCGAGTTAAACATATGATAGCTATCAAGCTAGCTTGAGCGACTCCTTTCAAAGTTCTCTGGGCCGGAAATGCGAGCATACTCTTAACTGGTCAGAAACGGGAGAGACAACTCTTTGGCGGGATATGATCCGAGGAAGCGGAAGAAGCGAGTTCGCGTTATTAAGTGAAAATTGAAAACAGCCCAATCTCGTCAAAAGAGTCAATATGACCGCAAGCATAAGCCTATGGCTTATGAAGTTGAAAGGCTTACCTTGAGTTACTCCTTTGAAGGAACCCATCGATTGGTATCAAGGCAAGTTGGCTCCTCATTACATTGGAACCTTCGCATTCTTGCCAAGCGAGGAGAAGTTGCCTACCAATTGGAACTACCTCTGCATCTTTCGAGTCCATGATGTCTTCCGTTTCCCAACTCGGCGTTGCTTCTCGGATCCTATCCGTGGAGTGGACCCGCAAGCGCTTGATCTCCAAGAAAACCTCACCTATCCGAATATCCCGTTAGTATTCTTGATCAAGCGGCGATACCACTCGGCGTCGAGAATATCAAGTTTCTAAAGGTTCAATGGTCAAACCATTCCGAGCGAAGCTTAACTTGGGAAAGGGAGGATCGTCTTGACTTGAGTATCCACCTTTTCATAGCGGATCCTAAATCTCGGACGAGATTCTTTGGAGTGGGGTGAGTTGTCACATCCTAGCTAGTCCATGCATTAGTGTGTGCATCATGTTTAACTTTCATCGAAATTTGAAATGGGAAGAAGAACCCCGGAACCCTTTTGAATCAACTAGGGTTTACTAAAATTATTTTCAATGAACCTGAAATGCCCTTCTAAAATTCTCATCACCTTTGCTTTGGTTGAGCCTCTGCCAAAAGTGGTGCACAATTTTCTAGGTCATCCTAAGGTCTTTGAATTAAATCATAAGTATTTGAGTTTGGGCATTTAAATTATATATAATATTTCAAGTGCCCAAATATTCTAAACAAAAATGTTCCATGTTGGAAATATTCCAACTAAGGACACAGTGCGATTTGGTGAATTTTTAGCTGTTTAAGTATTTTTAAAGTCCACAAAGATTCTGAAAATAGAAAAAGCGAAGAGGAAAAGCTCACTGGCGCCCCAACGGCCCTGCCGGCCCAGCCAACCATGGCCGTGGCTGCTAGCAGCCTGACGAGCGAACACGTGCTCGGCGTGAGCACTTGTCGTCTGCCACTGGCGCCGCCTGCCGCTTCCCTCACCCGAGCTGCCGGCGGGACCACGTCCATTCTTTCCCCAGACCGGTGACATCTCTCTTCCTGGCTCCTCCCCTCGCGCTCCCCGCCATGGCCGGCGTCACCGCCCGCCGTCGCCGTAGTTAAGCTCCCGTCGTCCGTGCTCCTCCCGTCGTGTCTGGAGCTCCGCCGCCCTCCTCTTCGTTGAGCTAAGCTGAGCCCCAAGCGCTCGTGTGGCCAGTCTCTGCCAACCTCGCTTGAGCCCCCATCGCCGGAGATCCCCTTCGCGCCGCGCTTTCCAGCCGTCCCGACCGCACAAAGTGCTTCCCAGTGTCCGTGAGCCTATCTATCTCCCCTCCTTTCTTCTCTCGCTCCAGAGCTATGTAGCGACCCTCGAAGATCGTCACTTTTCATGCGGGCTTCGTCGACCGGCGTGCTCCCGACCATCCACCGCCCCTCTAAATGTCCATCATGCTCACCGTGTAGTATCTAACCCATCACTCCACGCACCTCACCTTTACGTAGCCAGAGTTCGTCCTCACCGAACTCGGCGGCCACCAAAATCGTCCCCGGTAGCAGATTCGGCCACCGAGCTCACCCAACACCACCAAGAGCTGCGGGTTGTTCCCAGCTACACTAGATGCCCTCCAGGCGGCTCATTTAGTCGCAAGCGACCAAATCCACTCTCCCGCCGCGTCTGGCTCGCCGGCGGCTAAGCGCCAGTGTAGCTAATGGCGACTTTGACCGCAGGTGGGCCTAGTTGACTCTCCTAGGTCGATGACGGTGGGGCCCAGCCACTGTAACTAATCAAGATTAGTTTTAGTTAAATTTAGTTAAACTAATTACTTACACGGGACCCACCGATCAGGTTTGACACGGGCGTCCCGTTGACTATGACATCACCACGGCGCATCTTGTGCGATGAAATGAATTCTGGAATTATTACATTATAGGAAATTCAGAATATAGTTCAAACTTCAAAAATTCATAGAAATGTCTGTAACTCCAAATGCAAAGATTTATATATGAAAAATGATCAAAAAATCCATTCTATCCATTGGTACAGGTTTCATGCATGATAGAACAAGTTAACCTTTTGTTTAAGCGAATCACGATAATACACCTTTATGGCTATGTTAAATGAGCTAGCATTTGAATCTTTGATTCAAATGAGTTCATCCTTTTGTTCCAGCTTGCATTAGGCCAACACATCCATATTGCCATGTCATAGCATGCATCATATTGTTGCATATTGCCATGTGTGTTTTATTTTCGGTATGTCTTCGTGATAGGTTACGCCTCAGGATAATCCGAATATCAGATAGAAGGCGTATCCTACCACCACTACATTAGGCAAGCAACCCATTGATCATTCGATACAAACCCATGTTCTACTTACGCTCTTGTTTACTGCATTAAGACAACGCGATTCAAGCTATTTGTCTTTGCGGTAGTTGAACTCACTTCCTTTGCATGACTGTCATTGCCACGATAACTAGATGAAACCCACTAGTATGTGTAGGAGTTGATTGAGCCATGTCTGATTCCTACCATGCTATGCTTGCTATGCTTAGAGTTGTGTCGAGTGCGGCTCATCGGGATGATGAAGCTGGAGTGAAAGGTTGTGTCTGTAGCCGGTTCGATCGCCCGTGTTTGCGATTCGCCGTCTTTGCCATGTCATTTGCTTGCGTGTTGCACTTTGCCATGTCATCATATGCATTTCATATCATGTCATCTTGTGCATTTCATTTTGCATACATGTTACGTCTCATGCATCCGAGCATTTTCCCGTTGTCCAGTTTTGCAATCCGGCACTCCTATGTCTCCGGCACCCCTTTTACCTCTTTTCATATGCGGGTGTTAAGCGGTCTCGGAATGGACCGAGGTTTGTCAAGCGGCCTTGGTATAGCACCGGTGAACGCCTGTCCAAGTTCGTGCCATTTGGAGGTCGTTTGGTACTCAGCAGTTAGCAAGGGTAACAAAGCCTCTTTTATTTGCAGCCCAACTCCCTTTCTAATTTAAAACCCACCAAACTCCCTTCATGCTCTCGATGCGTTCGATCCGCGATCGCGTGGCGGCCGCACCTCATTTGGACTCTCTAGCTCACTCTACCTAATACACCTCCCCTCCAAAATCGCGGTCAATCCACTAACCTAGTCTTCTTCCTCCTCGGCGCCTTGGGACATGTCCATCCCGGCCGGACATATCCCCGGACCACGTCCTTGACCAATCGGCGGCTGCCACGTCATCGCCCGCCGCCCAGCGCCCAATCCGGCGCGCCGTGCGCCCCCTCGCCCTCTCCTCGCCCGTAGGGGCCGGTGAGGACCAGGTCAGACGCCGGGCATAGCCCGGGCCCCATGAGCCGCGTCGCGCCCTTCCTTCATGACGTCCGCCGCCTCCGCCGCCTCGGACCTCGCCGTGGCGGCCTCTGCCCAGCGTTGCTCCTCAGCGACCCTTGCGGCCTTGGTCGTCGGCCCCAGCCCCGGCATGTGCCGCCGGCCCTCGCTGATCCGCCTCCTCCGTCCCTCTCGGCCGGATCCGTCGCCCGGCCGTCTCCTCCTCTCCGGTGGCAACTCCGGCGAAGTTCGGCCGTGCCTCGATAAGTGCCAAGGTTGACTTCCCCCCCCCTCTAAAATTCATCTAAGTCCCGTAATCTGCGGTAATTTTGTGCCATTTCATTGCATCGTAACTCTGTCATCGTTGCTCCGTTTTGCGCGTGTGATATGTCAAATGTTCGCCTCGAAGAGTAGATTATTTCATCTCATTGCATCATTTTCATTTGAGCTCGTCTTGATGCCCGAAATGCTGTTGGAAGAGTGCTATGTGATGTTAGTTTCTGACTTTTATCAGAACTTGCACTTTTGTCATTTTGCCATGATTGATGTGTGCACCATATGATCTTGAGTCCTACATGTGTTTTGTGTATGCCATGCCATCTTTCCAGTGGTGCTTGCTATGTATTTTTGTGATCTATGTGGTGACTAGCACAAGCATGCAAACTAGGTGTCTTGTTGTTGCTGATTTCAGCCCTGTTTAGCTATTATTTTGATGCCATGTTAACTGATGCTCTGGAGAGACCCATGCATATTTTGAGATACTTCAGTAAGGATGTTTTGTTAAACATGTCTTGCTCTATCCATCCATGCCCTTGTTTGCAATTTTGGAGTAGTCTAGCTTGAGTCAATCGAGGCTCTACTTTTGCTATAAAATGTTCTGGCAGATTGTTTACATGTTCAATTTTGCCAAGGTTGTTGTGGTTGATCATTATATGCTATGTTCTTGTTCTTGCCATGTATGTCTTCTATGCCATGTCTTCTTGATGTATGTATGCTTAGTTTTCATATAAGGCTCTGTAGTGAGTGCATTGAGCTTGTAAACATGCCTACTTATCAGTTTTTGACATGCCATGTTGCTGAATCATTATGAAACTTTTCGATATTGTCATGGGTGTTACTATATTTTCTGATCCTTTTTGGCTCATGGTCACTAAGGACTTTTGTTATATGCTTTGATTAGGTTCATGCCAAGCCTTTGTTTGTCATGTTAAGTTCCTGTAACATGTTGTTCATAGCTCTAAACATTGCAACCTGATGTTATTTCTGCCACATGCTGTTATTAGTTGCAATCTTGCCATATGTTTTGAGCATGTTCTAGTCATTTATGGAGATAGCTCAGTGCTCATGTTTGTAATGCTTTACCTGTACATCATGCCCATGCCTTTTGTTTTTCATATTGTGGTGCTGTAGCATGTTGTTTTGATTTGCAATATGCCTAGTTGCTGTTTTGGACAGATTGTTGTCATAACTTGTATAGGGTGTATGTGTTGAACCGTTGCTCCGTTTTGAGTGTGCTCTATATGAAACTTGCTTGATTTTCATGTAGTTTCATATTATCATGTTGGATCCTTGTTTTGAGGTGTTTTATTGATGTTTATATGCATTTTGCATCAATGCCATGTTTATCTTGTTTTGCTCATATCTTCTAGGCCGTAGCTCCGAATCTAATGAACTTTATATGTAACTTGACTAGAATTTCGTGTAGATCATCGTGGTGCATTTTAACTTGCTGTTTAACAACTTGAACATAAGGTTTATTCAGATCTGGACCAATTTCGAAATTTGCATATGAGGATTACGGGTTGTCATCGTTGTTTGGCCTCATTTAAACTTGCTTTGATGTGTTGGTCTTGTATGCTTCATCTCTTGCCATGGTAGCCTCATCTAGATTTGTCATGCATCATGCTTGTTGTGCATCATGCATTGTTCATGTGTAATGTGTTTACTATGTTGTGTGCTTCTTCTTGCTAGTTCTGTTTAGTTGCGATCGTGAGGATTCGTTCGTCTACTTGGTTCGGCTTCATCAGTTCGTCTTCTTCATGGACTCGTTCTTCTTCCTTGCGGGATTTCAGGCAAGATGACCGCTTCTACGGATCTCACTACTATCATTGCCATGCTAGTTGTTTCGTTCTACCGCTATGCTGCGATACCTATCACTGTTGCTCAAGCCTACCTAATTGCCATGTCGACCTCTAACCTGTTTCACCTTCCTAGCAAACCGTTGTTTGGCTATGTTACCCTTTACTCAGCCCCTCTTAAAGCGTTATTGGTGCGGTGAAGATGAAGTTTGTTCCTTGTTGGAACATGGAGATGTTGTTCCGTGTTGGAACATGTTTACTATTGGGATATCACAATATATCTTATTTAATTAATGCATCTATATACTTGGTAAAGGGTGGAAGGCTCTTATGCCGGTGTTTTGTTCCTCTTGCGCCTAGTTTCCGTCATATCGGTATTATGTTCCCGGATTTTGCGTCCTTGGGTGGGTGATTATGGGACCCCCTTGACGAGTTCGCTTTGAATAAGACTTTTCGGCAAGACCCAACATTGGTTTTATCATTTGCCTCACACACCTACTTTTCCCTTGGAGTCAGCTCTCAGGGTCATCTTTAGCCCCCGGACGGTGCTTCTCTAAGTGCTGGCCCGAACCAGCCGCTTCTTGAGCCACCTTAGAACAACAGGGTTGGTTTTACTGTAGCTGTCTCATCGGTGTTGCCACGAGCAGAGATATGCGGCTCCTATGGGATTGTCGGCGCATCAGGCGGTCTTCTTTGGGCTTTTTATTGCTGCGAAAATGTCTTGTGGCAGGATTACGAGACTGATCGGGCTTCAGGAGAAGATCTATTCCTTCGTTGATCGTGAGCTTATCATGGGCTAAGTTAGGACACCCTGCAGGGTTTGAACTTTTCAGCCGTGCCCTGATTATGTGGCAGATGGGAATTTGTTAATGTCGGTTGTAGAAACCCGAAGTTGATCTCAATTAAAATACACCAACCGTTAATGTGTAGTGAGTGTCTCTTTTGGGGTTGATCGAGGAGAACACGGTTTACAGTTTATCGGCGTAAGTGGGAGTTCAGTTGGTATTACGAACTCCTTGACAAGGCGTGTGAACCATGGCTGGCTCAGTGACCAGACATGATCCCAGGGCGACCATCGGCAGTGAAAAAACAGAGCTGGCAGCATGAAGCCAACTCAAATAAATGCCGAGCAGGCTGACACAATTCACGCGCTGCAGAATGAGACAAACGCAATCGCGGAAGTTACGAAGAAAACGGCTTGACAGCTTGGCGGCTGCGAGCGGGCTCCAGCGAAGCGGCAGCTGTACAACGGCGGCGGCGGCAGCAGGCGCGGGCTTTGCGTGGCTTGCTTCGCCCGGCAACGTGAAAGCGAGCAGCAGCAGACAGCCTGCGGCAGCGTTCGGTGAGCTTCGAGCAGTGCTGGCGGGCGTGCAAACTCGAGCGACTCAAAATGAAGAAGAAGCGTGCGTAACGTCTTTGGTAAGCGCGGCAACGTGACGGCATGGCGGCCGATGCTGGCGGACATCGGCGTGAAAATTTGCGGCATGCTGAAGAAAAGGCAAAGACAGAAATGATTGAGCTGCGATTTGAAATGGCATGTATGGTAGAAGTGGAGAATCAAATGAAGGTTAAATGAGCTGAATAGCAGTTGGAATGAAAAACTAACAAGATCTCGTTCAGAGATCTTAGGACCCGGAAGACGGAAGGAAGGATGAGGTGAAACAAGAACTCAAGAGAAGAAGCGGAGAATCGAGGCACTCGAGAATAAGGAGGAGCAGCGAGAATGGCGAGAATCGGCGGAAGGAACAAGATAGACTCTGAAATCACTCTTTCTAACGGAGTGGTTAGAATGAGAAAAAAGCAGGATAAGGCCCAGAAAGGATTTAGGTAGCACACGGTTGAACAAGGAAGGCTAGAACATGAACTTGAGAGGGCGGAGCGATATGACCAGGTCTCTACGGTGCTATACAAAGGCGCTTGACAAACCTCGGTCCATTCGAGACCGTTTAACACCCGCACATGAAAAAGAGGTAAAAGGGGGTCGGGAGACATAGGAGTGCGGATTACAAAGCGGACAACGGGGAAAATGCTCGGATGCATGGGGCGAACATGTATGCAAAATGAAATGCACAAGATGACATGATATGAAATGCATATGATGACATGGCAAAGTGCAACACATAAGCAAATGACATGGCAAGGCAATGAATAAGCGGCAAACACAGGCGCGCCGAATCCGGGGCGTTCTGATGTCGGTTCGAGTGAAAGTGTTGAACACGTTTTGGTAAAGGTGTCGATGAGAGGCCATGTAGGAGTACATGGTAGGTTGTTTCATTGAAGCCGTCCCTAAAATTGAGATCTGTGTGTGTGATTTAAGACTTAGCTACTACCACATTGCGATCCTTAATTGACCCTCTCGACAATAACCACTCTTGTCCTTAGTCAGGGAGTTGCAAGTAGTTTACGGTGTTTGTAGCATCTTTGGGGCCGCATAACAGACCTTAGGGGTGGGTTGTGTTGCGGTAAACACGTCGGGGTGTACCGGTCGCCCGTTTGGTGTCTGGGAACCCTGCACACATCGTTCGGGCCGTTAGTGGAAACCTCGGCGGACTCCCTGCGGATGGAACCAGAATAGGCGATAAACTGGACTCGAGACTCATGTGTTTAGTCAGTCGTGGCCGACACCACGTTGGGCTTCAGCTTGAAGGTTCTTAAGTACATGTGTATGCAGTGGTAAAGTGGTGAGCGTGTGTGAAGAAGTACACCTGTGGGGTATAAAACTATTGAATAGCAGCGTCCATGATAAGGACTACTTGGTCACCTATACAGTTCATAGACAAGTAAATGGATACTACTAAAGCCTCAAGATAAGTGTGAGTGCAGCGGATGGCCCTCTCGTGGGTGTGAGAGAGATCCATGGTGGAGTATTGTGATGGTGCTTAGTGGACTCGTGTGCGACAAATGCTTTTCAAGTGGTGTCACGTGGGATAGCAGCCAGAGCCAAAGCTGGCTTGCTGCAAATAACTCCACCACCTTCTTGAGAATGTGCATGTATGATAGGATTACATTGTAAGACTTCTTTGAGTACCTTCGTACTCATGTTTGTAATTATTGTTTTGGCGACAACACTGCCCCCTCAGATGGGTTCTATGTAGACCTTGACATCGGCAGTGAACTAGCCACCAGGTGGTGATCCAAGGCTTGTGAAGGGCCCTTTGTAGATAGAAAGGCTTCAACAAGCTTTCTTTCTTTTTAGTGTGCATACTCGAGACTAGTTTGCTTCGCATGTGCTTGTATGTTTGTATGACTTGAGTGTTGGGTTATGTGACCCCTACCTATATGGATATGTTATGTATGGCTCCTCGGGCCTCTTAAATAAAATACTTTGAGTTGTAGAGTTTTGTTGTGATGCCATGATGTATGTACTCATATGGGCATATTAGTGTATGATTGAAATGCTTGGTATGAGTGGGATCCGACAAACTAGTTGTTTATCCTTGGCAGCCTGTCATATGGGAAATGTAGTCTTGTGTACGGCGATAGTAGTCCGCTACAGCCGGTTCACGGAGTCACTGCTAACCTAGCACTCTTGCTTGGACACTTATTGGCGGCATGTGTTCGCCGTTCCTATATACATCCCCGAAATGTCAGCGGTGATATTGAGTCTGCCTAGCACTGCTGCCGGGATACGGAGTCCTGACCAGATGCTCAGCTGAAATTCATCGTTGATGACCGACATGCTCGATGTGATTCATGTATACTGTCCCCATGGGTTAAGCGCCGCTTTGGGTTCCGCGACTAGCCATATCGGCCGGGTTCTTTGTCATGTGGATGCTAGCGACACTCTCGTATCGTGAGCCAAAAGGCAAAATGGTCGGGCCATAAAGGCGACACCGTTAGGAATACCGTCGTGAGGCCGCAAAGTGATATGAGGTGCAGCTAGATCGATGTGACTTGGAATCGGGGTCTGAGTAACACATCATCAATATTAATCAAGCGGGGCGTAGGGTTTACCTCCATCAAAGGGCCCGAACCTAGGTAAAACATCGTGTCCCTTGTCTCTTGTTACCATCCGCCTAGGCGCCGCAGTTCTGGACCCCCTACCGAGATCCGCTGTTTTGACCCTCGGGCCTCTTTCCTCCTTTGTGGCTTCTTTCCATCAGCCATTTTCTTGAGATGATGAATTTGCACAATGCAACTTTTCTTGAGGCAGCTGCAAATGAGTTAAGTTGATGAGAACTTAGTGATTGATGTAGTGGACATGAGTACTGTGAGCGAGTATAGTTGCAAGGAATTTGGAGAGGTCATATCGTTCTCGGAAGGTTTTGTAAAAAACAAGTTTGAGGAATTTGACGGATGAGTCTTGAAGAATTTCACTAAGCGTTATTGCAGAGGGCCATACTTAGGCGTGAACATGTTACATGTGTTAAATTACATACAGTGCAATATAGTTAATATGCTTTAGTTTTGTTACGTCCCTGTTGGTTCCATCCCTTAATTTCTCTATGTATACAATCACAAACTAGCATGTGGTTCCCTTTGCTTTTTTTTGTTTTACCCTACATTTGATCTAGCTATTACATCTTCTAGAGCCTCTTTCATTACTTGTTTGTGTGTTCTTGATCTTCCCAAGTTCATGACTAATTTGATGCTTCTATTAATTTGGAGCCCAACCCCTCAAGCAAAATATTTGTTCTTTTGGTCGGCACCTCGAACAACATAAAAATGGGCGGATATATTTGTGTTGCACACCCTTCTTTCATTAGTTTAGATGAACCATTGATTCAATTGGGGTGCATGCGATTAAAATTAATTTTACCTAAATAGATGGTGCAGAATAAACTACAACCCTAGATTTGCAACCCGGGATCTTGTGATATCTTCAAAGAACATTGCAAAAACAACTAGGCTTCAGCAACATATGGTAAGGTTTTTTAACATTTAAATGTAATGAGTGGGCTGCTTTCTTGGCTTGTGCCCTCACGTAATCCTAGAATTACAAATAGTTCATTATCCTTTCTGTTTCTTGATTCGAATGCTTGTTTGTTGTTACGTTATACGAGTTGGCCAATATGTCGGATTGCCTTTACTATAAATAAAAAATGCATGCCTATTTCATTTGAGTCCTTAACTTTTCCTCTCAACTTCATCACAAGACTGTCTTGTAGTTTATATGAGGCCACATATTAAGTGTTTCTAGATTATTTCAATGCTTAGATCCTTGGCAACTTAAATATAGCGGTTGTAACCCCTTCCTTTCATCTTACAATTTTAATTTCTTTTGGCTGTGCTGCTTTGAACCATTTAAATATAGTTTGGCCTCGGCAATAATTAAATCCATCATTTACCATGTAAGCTTCTGCTGGATCATCGATAACTATCTCTTACTTATATCCGGTGAAACCTTCGGGATGTCGTTCACACTAGGACACAATGTACAACCCGAGAATCTATTTGTGGAAGCGGTCGCCATCCATGTTACCAGATGGTAGCGTTCGAGAGCAACACGCGGAGAGCGATCGACACGATATTATAGTGCTTGAGGCTCTACTAGAGGCATAAAGAGATGGTGTGGCTGCCATGAATGAGGTAATCTTTATCTTGAGGCTGGAAATTACGGAATTAGCGGCACGCATTATGCAACAACCCAGAATTGGAGGAAGTAAGAATGTTGCATTTGAAGGCGGAGGAGGTCCTGCTGTTTACGCTATCTGAAGCCAAGGTAATCCGGTTCTTCTTTAGATACCAGTTGAAATTGTCATTAGATTATTGTACTTGCATGTTGTGTCATGTCTCTGAATGGATTATGTTGCAAGACCCCTATGTTGTCCGAATTCCATGTTGTCCATGTGTTGTAATGATCCGAATTTTTTAGGCGAGGTAATCCTCGTACTTGTATGATTGACATAAGGTGAACTGTTTTTCGTGTGAGCATATTGTATTGGATGAAATAACTGTTTGAATCAGTGTATCCAACCTCTGAATTCGAAGATCACGGCATTTCTAAATCATAATCATATATAAAGGTGGAATAAATCTTTGTTGTGGTTTGAAGAAATAAATAAAAAATGTATAATTATCGTGGATATTAGTAATCGAATACAAACTGGATTTGAATTTAGTTTGCAGTCCCAGGGCAAACGTGAATGCTAATTCTCCCAAGTTTTGAACAAGGCTAAACACCCACTATAATTTGTGGGCTGCCGAAGCAAGTGTTTGCAAGATGGAAATTACTGTCTACCCACGACACTTGACATCCTTATCGACGGATTTACCTTGTAGGGTAGACTAGTAACTTCAATCGGACATGATCTGACCTCTGAGCCCATTCAACAGGTGGGCGTAAGCGTGGTGACAAAACACATTTGATTCAAGCTCGTCCGAAAGACATGTGTCTCTTCCTCCATTTCCCCATTCATACGGTGGGCGGCAAAACAAACTCTCCTCGTCCGAAATCGTGTGGGCTAATATTTTAAATAGGGGCAGATGTGTAACTTCCATCGGACGTGACACAACCGCCCTACTGTCAACCCGTTCATACACGTGGCGCCAACCGTGGGACAAACACCCTCTCCTCTGAAATAGTTACCGGCAAATATTTGGGAGATCGAGATTACCGTCCTATCCCCAACCGGCGATGTCGATATTTTAAGCGAGGGATAAGTTTGTAACTTTCCCCATTTGAAAGCGCGTCCCAAAGTTTGAGATCCCCCCTCCCTCCATTTCCCCATTCATACACCGTCGGACACGACAACCTCCGCTGCAGCCAGCCTCCTCCGCCACCCCATCCTCCACCTTGCGGAGCCCTACCCCTACCCGTCGTCCTTGCAAGAGATGGGCGTCTCTCATCCATGGCGTGGACGGATCCTTTCATCGCCTCCTCTCGCTTCATCGGTGCCGTCGTCCACCTTGCCGTTGCGCTCCTCGACCGCCTCGTCCACGCAACAGGATATATCCCCGACCCGGCCGTCTGCCGTCTAAAGTCTTCTTCCCCACTCGGCACCATCGCACCGTAGCACCCTCAACGTGTCGGCATAGGCCTACGGCGTGCAATAGAGGTGGTACTCTTCATATGTGCTTAAGTTATTGATCTCACCGGAAAATAGATCGTAATTTGTTTACTCTACTTTTCTTGTCCGTACCAAATCGTAGTGGCTAGTTGAAAGCAACATTGGTTGCGAAGTAGCTTTGTCCGGTTTGCACCTTGAGATCCGCCATAGCACGGCACTATACTCGTAAAGCTTATGGTTTCCCCTTTATATTCACTAGCATCATCGTAGGTGCTTAGTGTCGTCTAGCACTGCTCCTCAAGACCTCAACCCAAAGCTTACGTGTTCAAATCTGAATCTGATATGATGCTCATATAACTAAACAGAGAATGTTTAATTGGTCACCTAATGTTCCTATATTCGTTTGAAAATCATGTGCCACCCTGGTCCAGCTAGTTCCACTTTCCTGATTTTTCTCTTGATGCTTAGGGTTTTCCCTTTTATCTACTCTACTATGATCTCGTAGGTGCTTTACATTGTACTAGCATTACTCCACCTTCAAGCTAAACAACACAACACTCAGAATTTGAAAGCTTAGTTGTTCAAATATGATTGTGATATAATCTTGATATTAGTTAACCGACACATTTAATTGGTTAGCTAAAGGTCCCTTGAGTTTCCAAATGCATGTCGCGACATATAGATAGACAGCATAATTGCATTTCTTTGTCACTTGTTGACCGTACTTTCTTGTCCATACCAAATCTTAGTTGTTATTTCAAAGCAAACATCGGTTGCTAACTACCCTTGCGTGGTTTGCACTTCAGATCTGCCATCCTTGCCATGGTCAACCTTTCTGATCATGCTTATGTTTTCCCCATTTATGATGACCACAATCAGCCTCGTGGTTCTATCGTAATAGCACTGCTCCACCCATCGAGCTAAACAAGCTTAGTTGTACAAATTCATATATGATATTATTGCTGATATTAGTAAAACTGAGAGATGTTTAATTGGTTAGCTAAATGTTCCTACTTTAGTTTTGAAATGCATTGAGCCACATATGGAGACCGAAAGAATAGTATTTCTCTGCGCTGTTCATCATGGGTGGAAGACATT
>JAHIAM010000574.1:0-38280 GCA_021605205.1 Aegilops longissima
CGACATCCATCGAAGTGTACTATCGTGGAGAGGCCGACAGTGGGTCCACGGCCGCTTTTGAAAATGCCTCCTTATTACAGCAAAATAATGATTCCTCCACACGGCGGTTGGGACCCACCTAAAGGGCCTCGTATTTACATAAAAAATGTTCCCCCATGACAGCTCGGACCCACCAACTATATCTTACGCTGCGCAATGAAGTGCCTCCTTATTCACACTTTAAAAGAATGAATACCCCCTAGGCTGGGACCCACCATAGTTGGAGGCTGACTTGTGGGCCCCTCTCTTGCAGCGCAGACGGAGGGCTTTGTCAACAAGTCAACAAGAAAGATTCTAGCTCCGGTGACCTTCGATGTCCATCCAATGACCGTAGTGCTTCTTCAACCTCTGGTCTTCTTGCTCCAACCGCCCAAACCAGCGTCGGTCGTGCCACCTCTCACCTTACTACAAAAAAGACACATCCGTGACATTTTGGGCGAGCAATTTTTCTGTCATACATATGACACTTCTATGACAATAATGGTGACAAAACCGGTATCATCATAGATGTGGTGGGCTCCTACTTCTATGACAAAAATCATGGAAAATGGGCTTTTCATCTTGGGCGGGCGGAGGCGCTGCATGACTTTCTTTGGGCCGTCCATGCGGAAAAAACCGTGGTAGAAGCGAGAGGAGGAAAATTTGAGGTGTTGCGATTCACGGTGGGAGGTCGGGGCGAGCAATGCGGCGTTCTCTCAATGCGTCTGCGGCGTGTGTGTGGCGTTGGCTCTAACTAAACCGGCGGCGTTGGTCTCTAACTGAACCCGGCGATTACCTTTGCGGGATCTGGCGTTCACGAACCCGGCGATCGATCGATGGATGTTGCCCGAACCCGATGGGCGATTCGCCGCTCTGCTGCTAAGCTGAAGCCGTCGATTAGATGAGCAGTGGCGTTGCGGGGGTTGAATGAATAGTGAGTGGTGGCGTTGCCTCTGGTTGAAACGGGACCCGTGGTGTGGAGGGCTGGATGAGCAGTGAGCGGTGGAGGGTGGTCGTGGAGGGTGGTTGAGCGGGACCCGTGGTGTGGAGGGTGGATGAGCAGTGAGGCGGTGGAGGGTGCCCGTGGAGGGTGGTTGAGCGATGGCGGTGGAGTAGGCAGCGGTGGAGGCTGGATGAGCGAGGGCCCGTGGAGGTGGAGGAGGTCGACGGTAGCCCGTGGAGGATGGATGAGGTCGGCGGTGGAGATGAGCGGTATCCGTGGAGTCCGTTTTGCGGTGCGCCACACCTCCCGATGAGCTGGACCCCGTTTCGACCGTGGCGCTCAACACAAGTCCCTTTAAATCCGTTTTGCGATCGCAACACACCTCGATCGCGGGACCCCGTTTGACCGTAGGAGGTCTGTTTCCTCCGTTTTTGTCGCCACCCTTCCCGATCAACAGGACCCCGTTCGGCCGTGGGAGTCCGTTTCCTCTGTTTCGCGATGCGCGGACCCCTCCGATGAACAGGATCCCGTTTGAGCGTGGTCGATCGAACACAAGGGCGTTCCTCTGTTATGCGATCGCTGAGCCTCATTTCCATCGCTGTTCCGTCCAAGCCCTCCCGATGAACCCGACCACATTCCATTCTGACCCAGCGGTTTGGCTCCCCATGAACCTAGCAATGACACTGTTTCTCCGTTCCGGCCCAGCCATACACGAGCCCTCGCCCGTGCGTATCTTGTGAGTGGCGTTGGGACCCGCCCGTATGTACATATACATGGCGTATTTTCTTTCTTGCACCACGGCCACTATACATACGTTTACAAGCTACGTGCGGCGCCTCTATTACGACACGTGCGTGCCTCTACAGCGACTAGTATATGCATTACGTTCGCGACGAATGACAGCGCTTCGTGCGCTTCGACCAGGTGGGTCGGTATGCAGCACTTCCTTACTGCGAAGATGTGGCTAGTGGGTCCCAGCGATCGAAGCGAATCATTTTGGGTTTTGCTGGCGCACTTCCTTGCATGCGAAGATGTAGCTGGTGGGTCCCGGCGGTCGGTAATCGTTTTTCAGGCGCACTTCCTTGCGTGCGAAGATGTAGCTGGTGGGTCCCGGCGCGAGCGAGAAGCGTTTTTAAGTGAAATATGGTGGCCCGTCGGTGGGTCCCCATGTCAGTGGAGGAATAATTATTTTGCGGCGTAATAAGAGGCACTTCCTTGCTATGGCCGTGGACCAGTTGTCATCCTCTCCACGTCTGATCCACGTCCGATGGAAGCCATTTCTTGACCACGCCGCGCGAGAGCACCGGGGTGGTGGGCGGCGGCGAGGCCTAGGAAGGGACGGCGGGCCGAGGAAAGCGGCGGTGGATGCCCTACGTGAGGAGTATGAGGTTCACTCGTTGGCTGCGGTGTGAGGCTGCCGTCGCCGTACAATAACGAGGGGGTGTGGGTGCGTGGGGGATGGCTGGCCAGCGGTGGGAGTAGTAGGGGCATTGAGGCCTCAGCGGCATCAACCCGACCCACAATGGCGAGGCGGCGGCAGAAGCGGCGGCATGACGGCGCTGCTTTGGTAGTGGAGCAAGAAGACCGAGAGGTTGAAGAAGCACTACGGCCGTTGGATGGACATCGTCACGGTCCTTTGGAGCTAGAATCGTTCATATATTGACTAAAGTTGACAAAGGCCTCTGTCGATCAACTTAGTAGGCCCTAAGTCAGCCTCCACCAAGGTTGGTCCCGGCTAGCGAGGGTATTCATTTTTGTGCGTAATAAGGAGGCACTTCCGGTGGGTCGAGTGACATTGAGAGAGCGTTTTTTAAGTGAAATCGGTGGCCCGACACTGTGGGTCCTAGCAGTTAGAAACATTTTTTCACGAAATCTGGTGGCCCATCTAGTGGGTCCCGGCTGTCGAGTGGAGGAATAATTATTTTCCACGTAATAATGAGGCACTTCCTTGCGGTGTCGTGGACCCGGTTGTCAACCTCTCCACGTCTGATACTTTACCGATGGAAGTCGATCGTTGACCACATTGACCACGCTTGGCCGAGAGCACCACGGCGGTGGGCAGCAGTGAGAGCCTAGGAAGGGGCGGCCGGTCGGGAAAAGCGGTAGTGAAGCCAGCAGAGAGAGAATCTGAGGTTCGCCGGTTCGGCTGCGGTATGAGGCTGCCGTCGCCGTAGAATAACGAGGGTTGTGGGTGAGTAGAGGATGCCTGGCCAGCGGTGGGAGTAGTAGAGGCGATGAGCTGCTGGCGGCCTGGCCCGACCACGGAGGGCGGGGAGGCGAAGCGGTCCCGGCCGGCGCTGCTGGCGGTGGAGCAAGAAGATCAGAGATTGAAGAAACACGGCGGCCGTTGGATTGACATCCAGCAGTTCGTCTACTAGAATCGTTGTTGGCGTAGTATATAATAACTAAAAAATCTTGCATCTGGCGTCAACTAAACAGGCCCACAAGTCAGACCACTCCCTCTTTTTTTAATAATTTATATATAGCTCATGGCAACTTCTTATGCAATTTATTGGAGTCGTTTGTTTGGTTGGCCGGGGCCAATTTGGCATTTTTCTGTGGGTTCCAAACTATTTTTAATACCGAAATGTCGAGCCAGATTTAAAGTACTTTGAAGATATATTTGAATTAGGTTAATGCCCAGTGAAATAGGAATCTGAAAATGTAAAAAAAATCAGAAATTATAAAGTAATTGCTAATTTGTCATCTGTTTTTATATTGACAACCCATTTCATATTACTTTCAAGATTTGCGAGCGTCTTGAAAGAGTTGCAGATATCAGGCGTAGAAAAATAAGTAGGCTGGATTGGGTATTCTTGAGAAAAAATAAACTGGGCTCATTTTCACAAAGAAAAAATAGCTGGGCTGGTCACATGGTGAACATAAAATATAAGCACAGGCTAGGCGGGCCTGACCCAGTTCAAACCCTGCTCCTTCTCAACAATATCAAACAAAAAAATCTTTGCTTTCGGTAGCTCGTCCCGGTGTCGGCCGATCTTGTCTGTTCTCTTGTCTATTGACTATATCGCTCACAATGTCGTGGGTCCCGGATGTCGGAAAACACTAGGAGGAAGCATTTTATTTTCCATCTGTTGACATGGTGGGCCCCTCATCATCCTCTCCACGTACCTGCTGATTCCTGTTGTTTGTTGACCATGTTGACAGCGAGAAAGGCGGCCCTTGGCGGCACCAAGCCATGGAGGGCGTTGGCGTTAACGATTTAGGAGGCGGTGGGGGCGGCGATCGTCTTGTTGGCAACCAGACCGTGGGAGGCGAGCGAAGCGGCCCCTTGGCGCTGCTTTGGTTTTAGCGGTGGAGGAAGACAGGACTGAAGAAACACGACGGTGTAAAAAGCAGCGAGTACTTAACAACCTTAACTTGAAACCAGCGGGGGCACTTAACAACCAAAGATGAAAGCGGTATGAGTACTTATGAGGTTCAACCGTACAAAGCACGCCTCGAGCAGTGCTACTTTTCCTCTGATTAACCAAGGGTGAGGCCGCCCAAGGCCGAGGCGCCACCAGCGCATCCACAACCTTATGAATGCGGCTTCATCTATAGCGTGGTCAATAAACATGATATTAGCTTTAGAGCCATGGAAAAACATGAACATAATCTTACATCCTATTCTCCAAGATGGGCGGGCCTTCATTATCTGAGACCACCCACGAATAAGTATCTTTTCACCTCCAAGGGGAATTGGTAGGTCGACATAAACATCATGTTGTGACCAAGCACAAGTCTGACCCGACCATGGTGGGGCATCTGTATAGGAACAATAGAACTCAGCTGCTCTTGTTTCAAGAAGATCACAATTTGTAAAACTGTGTATAAGCAATAGTTTATGAACAACATATATAACGAGAAAATAGCTCATACCATAAGTTTCTAAACACGGTTGGACCTGTTCAGCGAGTGCAGCGATGCACACATATCCCATGTGGCCTTCCACCATTAAACGCCCCACAAGGACCTCAAGGCGATCAATAAAGTGTAGGAACTTGTGGATGTCGATCAGATCTACTTGATTGCCATTAGTAACAGCCGAGTTATTACAGAGTAACAAGCGAGCAGCTGCTTAACTCTGAAAAAACCTACCGTGCCACCAATTATAAGAAAATATTAGTTAGAAGTAGCATCTTACGTGAGAGATTCGTTGCTACTTCTAAAGTTAAGTGTGATTAGTTAGACAGAATAGGTGGATTAAAAAGTAATCGAGGCAACAAGCAAGAACCAGATACAAAACTAACATGGATGAACAATTGGAGCGGCGTCGGGGTGGAAGATCACGGTGAAGATGAGAGCAGGTTCTGCTATTTCCATCAACATTCATGTGCCAACTTTCAGTCGTAACACTTGAGAAAGTTTATCAAGTTCGGCCATAAAAAGCAGCGATCTTCTTGGTTCATAGACCCAACTCGGAGTAATATCCATGGCTTGTCTTCTTTGTGACCATTAAACTAGTGTATTCAGTTATGGCAAGGCCGAGCATCTTGAGTACATGTGTTACGGCGAGCAAATAATACCTTTGCAGGAAAAATAATATGACAACACTACATGTTCAAAAACCCCAACCCTCCGGATAGAGAGAGGATTCTAGGAACATCTTGTGCGCATTTCAAAATGTTGTGGTAGGATGAGAAGGAACAAGTGTGGCGTCTCTAGCGGTATGAAATCTGTGGGTTACTCGCACTTTGGGCACTGCAAGCTGAAACACACTAGATTGATCTGAAGAAAAATGCATCAATGGCGGTGGCTGCCATCCTAGGATTACCTGCGACCAAGGGACTTGGATTTATCGGGGATGGATGAAGAATTTGTATCTAGTTCTCCATGAGAAAACCCTATGCAATCGCCGACCGGGGTTTTCTCACGAACAAACGACGAGGAGAAGGGATTCAGGCCCGGTGAAATATTGCCGCTTCGTCCGTCCGACTTCTTGCTAAAAGCTGGAAAGGGGGTTGTGATTTGGCGGCTCATTGGACATTCTGCGGCGCTTCTGACGGGGTGTGTCTACCGTGAAGTTGTGCACTCTAATTTGTGCATATGTCACGTGGACCCGTTGCGGTTGCCCACATATCAGTGAAAGGGAGTAGAAAGACAGGAGTAACTAGTTACACATAAATATATATTTTGAGAGAGATACTCCCTCTGTAAATAATTATACAAATCTTTTATATCACAGGCTCACCTTGCGAGAAATATACTCCCATGCAGCATACGAGCATTATGGGGTTCAGCTTTTTATGGGGTTCATTTGAGAATATAATACTCAGATTTTTTTACTCGGATAGGCTCACGGTTACGGACTTTGGGCATGAGCCGACCCTGCATGTTTGGGGCCCATGTGTTCTACCTCAAGCGCTTTTCATATTGCAAGCGATTTGTCTGCGCTGGTTTTAGATCTTTGTCATAAAGCGAATACACAAAATTGAATAAAGCACGACAATTTGTTGGAATGAAATCGAATAGCGAGTTCTAACCAGCAATCAGAGTTGCAATTCTATCAATGATATACCATGTGATAAATAATAACGTCGTACTACTTATACACACAGGACACTTGTTTCACCATGCCAGATTATTACATCGAAATCTCTCGGAGGATAGATCAGTTCGGCAGTTGCGTGCGGCTACTGAAGAATTTCAAAGTTGATTTGGACCAGCTCTCCTTGCCGAGAAAGTTCGATTTTGACATCATCCCCTATCGCAAGATATGATTTATATTTGAACCTTGACCATCCTTTAGCATCAATCATCATGCGACCATCCTTTGTACTTATGGTATATTGAGCAGGTTCATTCACACCAAGGCTGCGCATGGTAAGAGAAACTTGGCCGTGGTGCTTGGGATAGTTGAGCGACTCCTTGTTTCTCTAGGAATTCTCGTTTGCAAACAAGAAGACATACCCAAACAGTTAGATCAACACAGTGAATCATGTGAAACAACATGGAAAGAAAAAAGAATGAAGCACTTGGGCGCCAATGCTTACCAAGAAGGTGGACATGTCGGTTTGTGTAGGACTTTGGTATATGAAGTGCGAACTGCAGCCCGATCATTGCCGATGCAAGCTGCATGGGCGGACCAAATCTGAGTGCAAGTGTTGGTGCAGGTGCCAAAAGTCGCTCTTTGCTGCGGAGATGGTGCTCCTTGTAGAGCTGGTGCGGTGTCGATGCCGATCCTCCGATAGATTAGACTGATCGGCAGCGGTCGGTGCCCAATCCTCATTTGGATCGGTGAGTTCTTGCCTTGTCGGTGTTAGAGCAACTTCCGGTGCTCGATCTGTGCGAGACAGCGGCGATCGTGTGTGGTCTGCTATGATCAGCTTTCTAACTTGACTAGGATTCATGATCGTGATCCAGTTTTTTTCTTCATTTCTTTTAAACGCGAGAAGGACTAATTGTGGCGTTTTTGTTAAACCAAACTGCAGTTCATCATTGGGATTCAGCTTGTACTCGGACAACATACTGATCAATTTTTCCGATAATATAAGTGATGGGCGATTGCCTTCGTTCTTGACCACGACATAAGAAGTGAAACTTGCAAAAATAGCCATCATAGAGCAAACCAAGCGGTTTATACGTGATGAATGTCACATGGCAAAACCTGCATCGTAAAATTGCGGGAAAAGAAAGAAAACATGACATTAAATCAATAAGATTTAGACAATAAATCAATAAGATTTACTTGATGTGACACGAGTGAATCCTTACCAGAAATCACTATCTTGAAGTACTAAGCAGAAGATTGATCGTCCAACTTCATGTGGCATCGGGGGGCCTGCCTACTCCCACAAGTAGGGCGTTCAAAGGTTGTGACAAATCGTATGGACCGAACATCCATGGGAATGGAAATCCTGGTGGGTGCGATAAACCCTACAATGCATCTGAGATATTGGAGTGTAACCATAATTGATAAACGTCCTCACAAAAATATGATCTGGATACTTCAAAATGTACAAACTGAATTGAGTGGACAGACATTAACATAGACCGTTCTCGGGACTAACCACACACCAAAAGCGGCAGTACTAATAAACAATACAGGGTTCACAAACACAAATCAAATCTTGAACAATAGTACTTACTACGGACAAGCAAAGTTGCACTAACTAAACTCTGCGAGACTATTTCTTGCCACCGACCTACGGGATGAACCCGCATAAGCTGACTAGGCCATGGACTTCGTGTGAGATTTCTACATGCACCATCACCATCTTGTCAGCCTTGGAGAACCTAGCAATTGGTCTTTCCACTCATAAACATGATGATGAAGACATACGCATCATATTTGTTGGGAAGCTTTACAAGAACCACACCCCTTACGTGTCGAAGGCACAACTAGGAAATTATTTGTGGTCAAGTACAACCTCGAGAACACGCACGACAACAATGCTACGAGGAAAACACTAGTTCAGGACACGTGGCGACAAGGACACGGCCGGCTGGATAGTTCAGCGGTAGAACTCATCATCAGGTCTTCAGTTTCACGGCATGACTTTGAGAACTTCATCTCCACGCGGACCTGGTTCTAATTCAAGCGAAACCATATTTCATTACTACCTCCGTTCAGAAATATAAGATGATTTTGATATTATACTCCATATATGACTACATATACACACGAAATGAGTGAACAAAGACACTAGAACATGTCTTCAAAGGCATGAGAGCGAGCGGTGTTGGGGAGCGTAGTAATTTCAAAAATTTCCTACGATCACGCAAGACCATGGTGATGGCATAGCAGCGAGAGGGAGAGTGTCCGTCCACGTACCCTCGTGAACCGAAAGCGGGCGTTATAACAACAGCGGTTGATGTAGTCGTGCGTCTTCACGATCCGACCGATCCAAGCACGAGCGTCACGGCACCTCCGAGTTACGCACGTTCAGCTCGATGGCGATCCCGGACTCCGATCCAGCAAAGTGTCGGGGATGAGTTCCGTCGACCTGACGGCGTGGTGGCGATGTTGATGCTCCACCGGCGCGGGGCTTCGCCTAAGCTCATGACGATATGACTTCTCGGCGCGGGGCCGCCTAAGCTCATGACGATATGACGAAGTGGAATATGGTGGAAGGGGCACCGCTGCAGCTAAGGAAGATCCGTAGATCAACTTGTGTGTCATGGGGTGCCCCTGCCCCGTATATAAAGGAGCCAAGGGGAGGTGGCGGCCCAAGGGGCGCGCAAGGAGTCCTACTCCTCGGGAGTGGACTCCCCTCAATCTAGTTGGATTAGGATTGGGAGGGAAAGAGAGAGGGGCGGCCCCCTTTCCTGTCCTAATAGGACTAGGGGAAGGGCGCGCAGCCACCTAGGGCTGCCCTTCTCCTTTCCTCCAAGGCCCACTATGGGCCCATGAAGTTCCGGGGGTTCGGTAACCTCCGGTACTCGATAAATTCGATTTCACTCGGAACACTTCCGATGTCAAATGTAGGCTTCAATATATCAATCTTTATGTCTCGACCATTTGAGACTCCTCGTCATGTCCGTGATCACATCCGGGACTCGAACAACCTTGGTGCATCAATACTTATAAACTCATAATGAGCTGTCGCCGAAGCGTTAAGCGTGCGGACCCTACGGGTTCGAGAACTATGTAGACATGACCTAGAACCATTCTCGGTCAATAACCAATAGCGGAACCTGGATGCCCATATTGGTTCCTACATATTCTCTGAAGATCTTTATCGGTCAAACCGCATAACGACATCGTTGTTCCCTTTGTCATCGGTATGTTACTTACGAGATTGATCGTCGGTATCAATACCTAGTTCAATCTCGTTACGGTAAATCTCTTTACTCGTTCGTAATACATCATCTCACAACTAACTCATTAGTTGTAATGCTTGCAAGGCTTAAGTGATGTGTATTACCGAGAAGGCCTAGAATACCTCTCCAGAGCAATCGGAGTGACAAAACCTAATCTCGAAATCGCCAACCCAACAAGTACCTTTGGAGACACCTGTAGTACTCCTTTATAATCACCCGATTCGTTGTGGCGTTTGGTAGTACCAAAGTGTTCCTCCGGTAGCAGGAGTTGCATAATCTCATAGTTATAGGAACATGTATGGGTCATGAAGAAAGCATTAACATACTAAGCGATCAAGTGTTAAGCTAACGGAATGGGTCATGTCAATCAGATCATTCAACTAATGATGTGACCTTGTTAATCAAATAACAACTCCTTGTTCATGGTTAGGAAACATAACCATCTTTGATTAACAAGCTAGTCAAATAGAGGCATACTAGTGACATCTTGTTTGTCTATATATTCACACATGTATTATGTTTCCGGTTAATACAATTCTAGCATGAATAATAAACATTTATCATGATATAAGAAATAAATAATAACTTTATTATTGCCTCTAGGGCATATTTCCTTGATCTCCCACTTGCACTAAGTCAATAATCTAGATTACAAAGTAATGATCCTAACACCCATGGAGTCTTGGTGCTGATCATGTTTTGCTCGTGGAAGAGGCTTAGTCAGCAGATGCGCAACATTCAGATCCGTATGTATTTTACAAATCTCTATGTCTCCCACTTGGACTTGGTCCCGAATGGAATTAGGCGTCTCTTGATATGCTTGGTCCTCTTGTGAAATCTGGATTCCTTTGCCAAGGCAATTGCACGATATTATCACAGAAGATCTTCATCGGTCCCGATGCACTAGGTATGACACCTAGATCGGAAATGAACTCTTTCATCCAGACTCCTTCATTTGCTGCTTCGAAGCAGCTATGTACTCCGCTTCACATGTAGATCCATACGGCGCTTTGTTTAGAGCTGCACCAATGGCAGCTCCACGTTTAATAAAAACACGTATCCGGTTTGCGATTTAGAATCGTCCGGATCGGTGTCAAAACTTACATCGGCGTAACCATTTCGACTAGCTCTTTGTCACCTCCATATCTGAAACATATCCTTAGTCCTTTTCGGTATTTCGGGATGTTCTTGACGCTGTCGATGATCCACTCTGGATTACTTTGGTACCTTCTGCCAAGCTTACAGCTAAGCATCGTCAGTCGGTACACAGCATTGCATACATGATAGAGCCTATGGCTGAAGCATAGGAACATCTTTCATTTTCTCTCTATCTTCTGCTGTGGTGGGGCATTGAGTCGACTCAATCTTACACCTTATAATACAGGTAAAAACCTTTCTTTGCTGATCCATTTGAACTTTTCAAAACTTTATCAAGGTATGTGCTTTGTGAAAGTCAATTAAGCGTCTTGATCTATCTCTATAGATCTTGATGCCCAATATATAAGCAGCTTCACGAGGTCTTTCATTGAAAACTTTTATTCAAGTATCCTTTTATGCTATCCGAAATTCTATATCATTTCCAATCAATAATATATAGTCCACATATAATATTAGAAATGCTCTGAGCTCCACTCACTTTCTTGTAAATCGAGGCTTCTCCAAAAGTGCTGTATAAACCCATATCTTTGATCACACTATCAAGCGTTTATTCTAACTCGAGAGGCTTGCACGGACCATAAATTGATCGTTGGAGCTTGCACACTTTGTTAGTACCCTTTGGATCGACAAAACCTTCTGGTTGCATCATATACAACTCTTCTTCTAGAAATCCATTCAAGAATGCAGTTTTACATCCATTTGCCAAATTTCATAATCATAAAATCGGCAATTGCTAACATGATTCGGACAGACTTAAGCATCGCTTCTGGTGAAAAGTCTCATCGTAGTCAACCCTTGAACTTGTCGAAAACCTTTTGCAACAAGTCGAGCTTTGTGAACAGTTATATTACCATCGGCGTCGGTCTTCTTCTTAAAGATCCATTTATTTTCAATGGCTTGCCGATCATCGAACAAGTCAACCAAAATCCATACTTTGTTCTCATACATGGATCCCATCTCAGATTTCATGGCTTCCAGCCATTTTGCGAATCTGGGCTCACCATCGCTTCTTCATAGTTTGTAGGTTCGCCATGGTCAAGTAACATGACTTCGAATAGGATTACCGTACCACTCAGTGCGTATTTTACTCTGGTTGACCTCGAGGTTCGATAGTAACTTGATCTGAAGCTTCATGATCATCATCATTAGTTTCCTCACTAATTGGTGTAGTTGTCACGAGGAACCATTTCTTGTGATGAACTACTTTCAATAAGGGAGCGAATCTGATTATCTCATCAAGTTCTACTTTCCTCCACTCACTTCTTTGAGAGAAACTCCTTCTCTAGAAAGGATCCGAATTAACAGCGAAAATCTTGCCTTGGATCTGTGATAGAAGGTGTACCCATGATCTCCTTTGGGTATCCTATGAAGACACATTTTTCCGATTTGGGTTCGAGCTTATCTGGTTGAAGTTTCTTTACATAAGCATCATGACCCCAAACTTTAAGCGACAACTTTGGTTTCTTGCCAAACCACAGTTCATAAGGCGTCGTCTCAGCGGTTTTGCGGTGTCCTATTTAGCGTGAATCGGCCGTCTCTAAAGCATAACCCCAAAGCGATAGCGGTAAATCGGAAATAGACATCATAGATCGCACCATATCTAGTAAAATACGATTCTGACGTTCGGACACACCATTTCTCTGTGGTGTTCGGGTGGCGTGAGTTCTTGAAACTATTCCACATTGTTTCAAATGTAAACCAAACTCGTAACTCAAATATTCTCCTCCACGATCAGATCGTAGAAACTTTATTTTCTTATTACGATGATTTTCCACTTCACTCTGAAATTCTTTGAACTTTTCAAATGTTTCAGATTTGTGTTTCATTAAGTAGATATACCCATATCTGCTCAAATCATCTGTGAAGGTGAGAAAATAACGATACCCATGGCGTGCCTCAACATTCATTGGACCACAAACATCGGTATGTATGATTTCCAACAAATCAGTTGCTCGCTCCATAGTTCGGAGAAGCGGCGTTTTGGTCATCTTGCCCATGAGGCACGGTTACATAAGTACCAAGTGATTCATAATCAAGTGATTCGAAGCCCATCGGTATGGAGTTTCTTCATGCGTTTTACACCGATATGACCTAAGCGGCGGTGCCACAAATAAGTTGCACTATCATTATCAACTCTGCATCTTTTGGCTTCAACATTATGAATATGTGTATCACTCTGTCGAGATTCAACAAGAATAGACCATTCTTCAAGGGTGCATGACCATAAAGATATTACTCATATAAATAGAACAACCATTATTCTCTGATTTAAATGAATAACCGTCTCGCATTAAACAAGATCCAGATATAATGTTCATGCTCAGCGGCGGCACCAAATAACAATTATTTAGGTCTAAAACTAATCCGAAGGTAGATGTAGAGGTAGCGTGCCGACCGCGATCACATCGACTTTGGAACCATTTCAACAGCGCATCGTCACCTCGTCCTTAGCCAATCTTAAGCAATCCGTAGTTCTGTTTGAGTTGCAAATATTAGCAGAACCAGTATCAAATACCAGTACTACTGCGAGTATTAGTAAGGTACACATCAATAACATGTATATCACATATACCTTTGATCACCTTGCCATCCTTCTTATCCGCCAAATACTTGGGGCAGTTCCGCTTCGATGTCGGTTTGCTTGCGGTAAAACACTCGATTTCAGGCTTAGGTCCAGACTTGGGTTTCTTCTCTTGATCGACAACTTTCTTGCTGTTCTTTTGAAGTTTCCTTCTTCTTCCCTTTGCCCTTTTCTTGAAACTAGTGGTCTTGTTGACCATCAACACTTGATGCTCTTTCTTGATTTCTACCTCCATGGCTTTTAGCATTGCGAAGAGCTCGAGGAATTGTCTTAGTCATCCCTTGCATATTATAGTTCATCACGAAGCTCTTGTAGCTTGGTGGCGATGATTGGAGAATTCATCAATGACACTATCATCAGGAAGATTAACTCCCAGCTGAATTAAGTGATTGTTATACCCGGACATTTTGAGTATGTGCTCCTTGCGAACTATTCTCCTCCATCTTGCAGCTATAGAACTTATTGGAACTTCATATCTCTCAATCCGGGCATTTGCTTGAAATATTAACTTCAACTCTGGAACATCTCATATGCTCCATGGCGTTCAAAAGCGTCGTTGAAGACCGGTTCTAAGCCGTAAAGCATGGCTGCTTGAACTATTGAGTAGTCATCAGCTTTGCTTTGCGGGCGTTCACAACCACGGCTCGGCATCTCTGACAGGCACTGTCACCCAGCGGTGCTTCGGGGCGTAATTTTACGTGCAGCAATGAGGATAATCCTCAAATTCGGACCCGATCCGTGTAATTGCTACCATCATCTTTCAACTTTGCTTTCTCAAGGAGCATTAAAATTCAGCGGAACAACAGCACGAGCCATCTATCTACAGTAAACATAGACAAGCAAAATACTATCGGTACTAAGTTCATGATAAATTTAAGTTTAATTAATCATATTAAAAACCTCCCACTTAGGCAGACATCTCTCTAGTCATCTAAGTGATTCGTGATCAAATCAACTAAACCATGTCCGATCATCACGTGAGATGGAGTAGTTTCAATGGTGAACATCACTATGTTGATCATATCTACTATATGATTCACGTTCGACCTTCGGTCTCGTGTTCGAGGCCATATCTGTTATATGCTAGGCTCGTCAAGTTTAACTTTGAGTATTCGCGTGTGCAACTGTTTTGCACCGTTGTATTTGAGCGTAGAGCCTATCACCCGATCATCACGTGGTGTCTCGGCCACGAAGAACTTTCATAGCGGTGCATACTCGGGAGAACACTTCTTGATAATTTTGGTGAGAGATCATCTTATAATGCTACCGTCAATCAAAGCAAGATAAGATGCATAAAGGATAAACATCACATGCAATCAATATAAGTGATATGATATGGTCATCATCATCTTGTGCTTGTGATCTCCATCGCGAAGCAACGTCATGATCACCATCGTCACCGGTAGCGACACCTTGATCTCCATCGTAGCATCGTTGTCGTCTCGCCAACTATTGCTTCTCGACTATCGCTACTCCTTAGTGATAAAGTAAAGCAATTACATGGCGTTGCATTTCATACAATAAGCGACAACCATATGGCTCCTGCCGATTGCCGATAACTTCGGTTACAAAACATGATCATCTCATACAATAAAATATAGCATCACGTCTTGACCATATCACATCACAACATGCCTGCAAAAACAAGTTAGGCGTCCTCTACTTTGTTGTTGCAAGTTTTACGTGGCTGCTACGGGCTGAGCAAGAACCGTTCTTACCTCGCATCAAAACCACAGCGATACTTCGTCAAATAGACTCCGTTTAACCTTCTCAAGGACGGGCGTATGCCTCGATTCAACTAAAGTGAGAGAGCAGACACCGCCGGTCACCTTTAAGCAGCGAGTGCTCGGGCGGTGAAACCAGTCTCGCGTAAGCGTCTGGCGTAATGTCGGTCGGGCGCTTCATCTCACAATACCGCTGAACCAAAGTATGACATGCTGGTAGGCGGTATGACTTATATCGTCCACAACTCACTTGTGTTCTACTCGTGCACATGACATCAGCGCATAAAACCAGGCTCGGATGCCCTTTGTTGGGGAGCGTAGTAATTTCAAAAATTTCCTACGATCACGCAAGACCATGGTGATGGCATAGCAGCGAGAGGAGAAGTGTCGTCCACGTACCCTCGTGACCAAAGCGGGCGTTATAACAACGCGGTTGATGTAGTCGTGCGTCTTCACGATCCGACCGATCAAGCACCGAGCGTCGGCACCTCCGAGTTACGCACCGTTCAGCTCGATGGCGATCCCGGACTCCGATCCAGCAAAGTGTCGGGGATGAGTTCCGTCGACCTGACGGCGTGGTGGCGATGTTGATGCTCCACCGGCGCGGGGCTTCGCCTAAGCTCGCGACGATATGACTTCTCGGCGCGGGGGCCGCCTAAGCTCATGACGATATGACGAAGTGGAATATGGTGGAAGGGCACCGCTGCAGCTAAGGAAAGATCCGTAGATCAACTTGTGTGTCATGGGGTGCCCCTGCCCCGTATATAAAGAGCCAAGGGGAGGTGGCGGCCCAAGGGGGCGCGCAGGGAGTCCTACTCCCTCGGGGGTAGGACTCCCCTCAATCCTAGTTGGATTAGGATTGGGAGGGGGAAGAGAGAGAGGGGCGGCCCCCTTTCCTGTCCTAATAGGACTAGGGAAGAAGCGCGCGACCACCTAGGGCTGCCCTTCTCCTTTCCTCCAAGGCCCATATGGGCCCATGAAGTTCCGGGGGTTCGGTAACCTCCGGTACTCGATAAATTCGATTTCACTCGGAACACTTCCGATGTCAAATGTAGGCTTCAATATATCAATCTTTATGTCTCGACCATTTGAGACTCCTCGTCATGTCGTGATCACATCCGGGACTCGAACAACCTTGGTGCATCAATACTTATAAACTCATAATGAGCTGTCGCCGAAGCGTTAAGCGTGCGGACCCTACGGGTTCGAGAACTATGTAGACATGACCTAGAACCATTCTCGGTCAATAACCAATAGCGGAACCTGGATGCCCATATTGGTTCCTACATATTCTCTGAAGATCTTTATCGGTCAAACCGCATAACGACATCGTTGTTCCTTTGTCATCGGTATGTTACTTACGAGATTGATCGTCGGTATCAATACCTAGTTCAATCTCGTTGCGGTAAATCTCTTTACTCGTTCCGTAATACATCATCTCACAACTAACTCATTAGTTGTAATGCTTACAAGGCTTAAGTGATGTGTATTACCGAGAAGGCCTAGAATACCTCTCCAGACAATCGGGTGACAAAACCTAATCTCGAAATCGCCAACCCAACAAGTACCTTTGGAGACACCTGTAGTACTCCTTTATAATCACCCGATTCACGTTGTGGCGTTTGGTAGTACCAAAGTGTTCCTCCGTAAGCAGGAGTTGCATAATCTCATAGTTATAGGAACATGTATGGGTCATGAAAAAGCATTAACATACTAAGCGATCAAGTGTTAAGCTAACGGAATGGGTCATGTCAATCAGATCATTCAACTAATGATGTGACCTTGTTAATCAAATAACAACTCCTTGTTCATGGTTAGGAAACATAACCATCTTTGATTAACAAGCTAGTCAAATAGAGGCATACTAGTGACATCTTGTTTGTCTATATATTCACACATGTATTATGTTTCCGGTTAATACAATTCTAGCATGAATAATAAACATTTATCATGATATAAGAAATAAATAATAACTTTATTATTGCCTCTAGGGCATATTTCCTTTAGTGCATGGCTGGTGGACCCAGTCTTGGCTGTCCCTACGTCGGCGAAAGTGAGTAATTTAGTGCATGGCTGGAGGAGGATCCATGCGGTAGAGCATGTCCACTGTTTTCATTACGAAAAAATGATTACGACAAGCGTTTCCACTCTTCTGACGGAGGAGTGCGAAAACTGACAACCACTTGAACATACGGTGTTCCTACTACTAGGCATGTGCGGTGGTTCATCGTCGATTACTACACAATCTTGTTGCTAGTTTACTAAGATATGGCGATAACAAATGATGTTGTGCATATCAACTTCTCCTATATGTAACATAGTACGCTTTTTTATTTGTCCGGTCGAGAATGAGCAGTGAGATCAATGTTAACAGAACTAGGTCCACAGGCGCATGGAAATGCGGTGCTACAGTACTCACGAAACATGAACCATATGAAGCACATCCTATAGTGTTAGATAGGGTGTATGAAGGGTGCAGGATGGGAGAAAAAGTTCCTTCTCGACAAACTTTTGGGTGTTTTCGAGTGCATGAAGGGTGCATGAGTCCACACTAGTAGGTTGACAAAAATACAAGAGAAACAACTATATTGAGATGAGAATGCAACCAAACACACCCACGCTTTGTGCTCACGATGGTGATCTGCACCGTCGAGTTTGATCCAACGGTCATGTTGCATCGAGACATGGACATGCCCATGTAGGCGCCTAAACACCATCGTAGTCCCTCTACTTCTCGGCGCCTGCGTTGGTGATGCAGAGGTGCAACCGACCGCACAACCCGCTCGGTCGGCAGGAGCCAGCTAAATCAAAAGCGGCGTCCAATAGCACGAATGGGTTCGGTGGCGGAGCCACGAAAAGATCGCCCGACAGCGGCGGCGGCAGCGCAACCCCTCCTTGTCCAGCTCAGCCCCCACCGCGCGCGAGGCGGCTCAGCTCCTCGGAGATATAGGTGAAGAAGGAGACCAGGTCGAGGAAGCGCAGCTCGTTGAAGTCGACCGGGTGGTCGAGCAGGTTTAACTGACGGCCCGGCATCGTCGCGCTGGCACGGCGGTAGGCATCGCGCAGCCACAACACGTGGGTGGCAACCGTTCACCAAGTGGGTGGCGATCCTGGACCTCGTCACGATCGGCCCGCTTGCGCTCGGCCGGCTCCCTGACGGCCTATCGTATCTCCGCTTTACTGCTGCAAGCGCCGCCCGGCGCCTCGAGCATCTTTGTGGTGGGCGCTTGCGCTTTTGAAGCTCCGTGAACTCCGCACATAGCGGAGGAGCATGGCACTCCTCTCCTCCTTGAGCTCACGAGCTCCACATCCTTAGCCCTAAGCTCCGCATCCTTGGCATGGAGCTCTGTGTCGGCGCCTCACCTCGGACTCCGTGATCTGCTGCGCCGCCATGGCACGAGTAGAAGCAATGGGAGAGGAAGAAAAGGGGAAAGCGGCTGAAAGGCAATGCAATCTATGGGAAAGCGGAGGAGCCAGCCGAGGCGGGGAATCTTTTGGTTTTCACCGGGGTAAAACACCGATCGGCGACTTCTCACATCGAGGGGCGATGGGTTTTCTGGTGAGAGTCATCATGACTAATTGCTACCGCGCGCTGCTCCGTCAATCAAAAATTAAAAATCCTGCGCTTTGCTCCGTCAATCAAAAATTAAAAATCCTGCGCACCCAAACACGAACAACGCCGTGGTGGATATTTAAATTACACTGCGGCAAGTAGATAAAAAAGGGTGAAAAAACAAATGTGGCGGCGGCTAGCTAATCGGTCGAACTAGCCCAACTAGCTAGCCACCGTGCTTCCTTGATGTACTCGGCGGAAAGGTGGTCTTCGTGATTTGACGACTCATTTACTTGCTTGGCGCTCGACCGAAGAGGACCCAGAAAATGTGCCGTGGGCGTCCCGTTAGGAAGAATATGTCGTGCACCACGGGAGGACCCCGAGCAGCGGTAGGGTGTGCCATGTCTCGGCACGGAGGAAAAATGTGCGTGTAAAATATCTTTGTATCGGGCGTAGTACCTATGGTTCGACCTCGGGACCCACCGGTCGGTCGAAAACACCCCACTAGCCACACAGCTTCATCATGCAAGCGTGTTGCAGTTAGCAACGTCTCGACCAGCCACAACGTCTCTTGTTCTAGGCGATTCTTCTATTTTCCAAGCTTTTTTAGTTGTAATAACACCACGGCAAGCTAAGCGCCGCTCTTCGTGTGTGCCGTGCAAAGGTTAGATGATGGAGAGAAGAGATTGAGATCGCGGACACAGGACCCACCGTAAGTGAGACAACGGTCATGCGCGTGTTGACGAGCACTCCTCTACTCTACTCAGCGCAAGTCTTGTATAAAATCAAGTTATGGGACAAATCCAACAACCATTCGTTTTTTGGGCTATCGACTTACGCTTTGTAGTCAGGTTGCGATTCGAATCTCGTCTTTCAGATTTGTTAGTTTTAGGTCCAAATTTGATTAATGACAAGTGGGACCCCGTGTGTTGTTCAATATTTCAGTGTAGGATGGTTTTTAACAAACACTTTTTGGCGGTTAGACAAATGCAGACACGAGTTACATGTATTTTGCAAGTTCTGAACAAAATTGATAGCGACATAGAATATCACATCCACCCGCAGCTTAGATACTATGGTGATCTGAGTTTTACACCGTTGGAAGTGAGATCAATGGCTTGGGAGTAGTCTTTGTAATTATCATAATTTCCAAACTCTCCAAAGTTTTTTTGCAAATAAAACATTCAGGCCTCATGTGTGCCGCTGCATCTTGATCAACGGCTCCCGGTGCTCATATTAGGTGCTCCCGTAGCTAAATTACCGCTACGGTGATATGAGCATCTAGGTCGTATGATCAGTGATCAGATGGCACATGCATAGTACTTGTACTTCTGCGCATTTCCCAAACTCTATCAGCCGTATATTGCAAAAACATTCAAACCTCCTATTGTGGGCCGTTAGATCTCAGTGAACTCGTATCACCATAGAATCTACGGTCTTGGGAGCACCTCATACTCTCTGTGCGAGAAAACATAAGGTGCTATCGCAGCTTGGATGCTATGGTGATCTGAGCTTGGAGGTCGTTTGATCTGAGATCAATGGCACTGGCGATCTTTGTGCTTATGGCGGTGGCGAACTCTTTTGGGGCTTTTACGCAAAAACCATTTGAACCACCGAGGAGGTGTTGGGTCACAAATCAACGCCTCAGAAGAGCTATATCACCAAAGCATCTAAGGTGTGGTAGCACATGATATTCTTACATACAGGAGAATATGATGTCCTCCTTCATCTTAGATGCTACGGTGATCTGACTTCGAGTCGTTGGATATGGGATCAAAGGGCATCTAAGTAGTTTTGTACAAATTGTGTGCAATTCTCAAACTCATCAAGGTTTCTGCAAAAAATTAAGACACATCATGTGAGCTGCTATATCTCAGATCTACAAGCTCCAAGCAACTCGTATCGGCATATAGCATCTAAGGTATGGGGGCACATGATATTCTCCGGGGAGGAGGGTGGGGGTGCACAACCAATCGGTGGTTGGGAGGGTGGGGAAAATATAATCTAAACAACCCTAAGCAGAGCTCCACAATTTTATCTAAGGTCGAGGGTTGACCCGACAATCATAGCTCCGCCTAAACACAACATTTGCATGTACATTAGTACTAGACTTAATATTCATGTTTCAGTTTCATGTTCATTTAAATATTGAACTGAGGACCATGGATGTCTTACATTTTACTCCTTAGTTCCTAAATATTAGTCTTTTAGAGGCTTCAAATGGGTGGCACATCTGGATGTATATAGACATATTTTAGAGTCTAGATTCACTCATTTTGCTCTGTATGTAGTCACTTGTTGAACTCTCTAAAGACTAATATTTAGGAATAGAAAAGTATTTTGAACTCGTGTCATACATGCATGGGTTGGAAAAATAGATGCACTATACTTATTGGATTGTTGTTGTGTTAGATGCGTGTGTGTGTGTGTGTGTGTGTGTGTGGTCATATGCTTGATACATACAAAGTTTTCTCACCTCCATATTGTTCATCTTTTAAATTTGAATTTGCATTGGAAAACTTACTAGGGATACCATGAAATGTGAAATCACGTTGAGATCACTATATCACAAATTCACTCTAATTCAACAACTCGTCATAAATCAATTACCACGTTGAGATTAGTATTTGCAAGGAAAATCGGGTATTGTAATACACATAGATTAGTTCGGCAATTTAAAGGTTCCTTTCATATTCTCAAATGGTAGGACCCAACGGCGTACCAGCCGGACCTTGGCTCGTGTTGATCCTAAAAAAGCGGGCTCGTGTCCCCGGTGGCGTCGTGAAATACGCACATTAAACAACCCAACCCGATCGAGCCTCGGCGTTTCAAGTCGAAATATCTGGCGGCAGAATTCCAGCCCTAGGAAATTCCCTCATGTCCCGGTCCATAATGACTACCGATGAACAACGGAGGATGCTTTAGTAACTGAACAACGTTACCTACCATGCGAGCACAGTTCAATTCCCTCGGTCATCACTCGTCAAGGTCACCCGTCAACTGCATTGCCTAGTACTACTACTACTACACGGGATGAGCACAGAATTGAGCCCATTTGTTTGTGCCTAGTACTTGAGTTAATATATCGAGGCAATGCCTTTGATGCGGAGGATTATCCTTTTACTCCCTCCTTTCGGTTTATAGGGCTTATCTCAAAATTTTAGTTTTCCCATTTATAAGTCTCAATTTGGTTGTTCCCCATCACATGTTCAGATTTCAATGTGCAATAAATCATTACATGCAAGTATTAAGAGAAAATCGACCAATGCATGTACTTTATGCATGCATGCATTACAACTAATGCATTAAATAAACACAATTTTGAGGAAAACAAAGCGCATTAATTGAGTGGTTTTGCAAAATACAACAATTGTTCCACCACTCACCATCTACCTTGGTTGGTGAGATTTTTGAATTGAGCCCTATAAACGGGAAGGAGGTTTAACTAAGCAAAATGTTTGACCAAATCCTTTCTTAAGAAATACAACGGAGACGGATGTATGGCTTGAAAATTTATTGCATGATGCAGGTTATGATATTGTTTGAATCACGGATCTTAAATTTCAGAAAATCAAAAGTGAGCATAAATTCTTGAAACTGAGCATGGTCACGTGATATGGCACAAATATTACTTCCGTAAGTTTTTCTTCAATTGAGACAAGCTGCTTATGACAAGTTGCACAAATGAAGAGCCAAGGTATTTTGGAACAAAGACCTGTCACGTTAAAACAAGCGCTTTCACTATTGAAACCGTGGGTGTTTACGTGCGCCACGAGTCCCGCTTCTCGCCGGCGAGTGCCGTCCCGGCAAGCGTGTGAGTCGGCAGGGGCGTCTTGAGCGACCGCTGCGCCCGGCTGTCGAGGCGTGCGAGCAGACCATTGTGCAGAACTCACGGGGCGAGCCCTTTGACCGAGCTCCGCCGCCTACCGTCGTCCCAACTGCTCCCACTTTTAATGTCGCGGCGCGCGGTTTAAAATCAACCCGCTTTACCGGTATCGCTACAATCCTCTCTCTTCCTCTCCGATTCTCCTGTCGTCTACCTCCAACTAGCCTGACCTAAGCGTATGCCATGCCGCATCACGATGGTCTGCCCTTAGTGTTCGATTTCATGAGGAAGACGCCTGGCAGTCTCAAGAACATAAAGGCGCTTTGGGGCGAGCTTGAGGCGGCCTTGCGGGAAGCGCGCACGCTGTCCCGCTCCGTTCGGCTCCGTCGCCCGACTGCGCGATGCTCATCCCGTGGCATTGATGGGCTGGGAGCCACACATTTCGCCGAGCTTGATGCCACGTGGTTCCACGAGGTCCCGCCGACTTTCGCAGCGCCCGTGCACCTGCCGGCGCATGCGCCTGCGCGTCTGCAGCCAGCGCTGCCGTGCGGTGCCGTGCACCTGCCGGCGCATATCTTTGCGGTCTGCAGCAGCGCATGCGTCCGTCTTGGTGCCGATGCACCACGAATGTCTCTGCCGCGCCGTTGACGGCGCTTTGTCCCAGCGTGGGTGCGGTGCCCCCTCGGCGGCATGGATGGCGCCGTCGACCGCTTCCTTGCACCAGCGCCCGGTCGCCTCCTCCCGCTAGTTGACTCGCTCAAAGTCGAACATTTTGGTCTTCCTTGAAGCTAGGCCAACATCGAAATCGCCAACAACGGCGCAAACGCCGCCGTCGCCGTCGGTCGATGGCCCGGCGACACCACGAGCACGACGGAGGATCCGCTTCCCACGCGAGGCGCCCCGCGCCGCGCGTAATCTAAATTGCCATGAAAAATGTTGGATTGCCATGATTAAAATCTGAGCGTTTATCATTCCGTTTATTTATATCGATCGTCGTATAATTTAAAGTCGGTCGGACTGAGCGAAATGTATGGTTTGATCGATTGAATGTTCTGCTAGAGCCGTATCAAATTAAATATAAAGCGTCATCAAGCCACATGTATTCCTTGTCATCCAATGACCTAGACTGCTTCAATGTCGGCGCTCAACACGTTTAGCGTGCAGTTAATTTCATGCCAAAAATAGTGCTAATCACATGACAACACGCAAATAATATCCTAGTAGTTAATATCCGCATGCATAATATACTTCCAAATTAACGTGCATTGCGCGTACCTGTGACTAGTGCTGCTAATGCGTGAAACTGGTGCCATGACTTGTGAGCAGCGTCGAGATATGGTCAGCAGCAACATCGCCCGCGAGTTCTTCCTGTTTGCCGTGCGTCTAAGCGAAGGGGGAGAGAGAGAGCACACATGGAACCCACCAGCAAGTGAAGGATAGTACTAAAAATAATATTACATGTTATCCATTAATTAGGTTGTGGTAATATAAAAACCTTATGTGAACAAAGGGGTACAACAAACATTGCTATTCTCATTATGTTGCCTATTGACGTGCGGCTTGAAGGCCGGTCGCATGTTCGATCCTCGTCCTTTATTTTTTAATTTGTATATGGGTCCAAATTTGTTTCATGACATGTGGGCCCCTCGGTGTGTGGTTGTAGCACTTTAATTTGTGGGTCAAAATTTGTTCCATTCAAGTGGACTATCGGTGTGTAGTTTTGTAGCTTATTTATAATAATTAAAGAGAACAACATAGTTTTTCAATAATACCATGGTGCGGCGTTGAAGGCGAGAAAGGGCGTGCGAGAAGGCGATGACCGAGCGGAGGAAATCAACTAGGGGAGTTGCGTGGGTTGCAGCGGCGTTTGGAGTAGTTGTGGGCGAATGCTACGAAAATATAATCTAAACCGACGGAATAAATGCCTACACAAATTAATCCAAGGTTGGAGTGCCCTACGCAATGTAAATAGCCCGGCTTTGCGAGGATGGAGAAGGTAGTAGCTTCAGCAGCGTGGAAGATACGGTATGAAAGCGAGGTCAATCGAGAGACATATAGATAGAGACAAAGTGAGTGTGGTCCGACATTCATTGAACAAATATATATGCTCGGAGAGATATTGTCCGATTGAGCTTTTGGTAAGGGTGAGGGCTGTAAGATAGAGCTTGAGAGATGATCCGATCCGCAGGCGTGTAGATATATTTTGTGCGTGGGAGGAAGCAAGGTCAACCGATCACATAGAATTGTTGTCGATCGAAAGAGTGAGGCGGGTTGGAGAGAGCGACCTAGATAGGCGATGTGCGTGAGAGAGTATACAATGTGAATAGGTGAATTGGGCTCAAACATGTTGATATATCGTTTTGTCAGGAAAGAGTGAGAGTAAATCTAGACATACGGAGAGAGAGAGATAGAGAGAGAGAGAGAGAGAGAGAGAGAGAGAGAGATTGAGTGGCGTGGCCCACCATGAGGTCGAAAGAGAGTGGCGGCTTGGATGGACTGACCTAGATAGACAATCTGCGTGAGAGAGTATAGAGTGTGTCGATCGAGGCCCGAACAGGAGATATATCATTTGTGTGTGAAAAGCGAGGTTAAGCGAGACTCGAGATAAAGAGAGCTAGATTGAGCGAGTGTGGCCCGCCGTCTGCGGAAGAAAGAGTGAGACAGTCTCGATGGAGTGACCTAGATATACAACGTGCGTTCGTGCGCACGAGAGGTTGGGGGGCTAGATAGGCAATGCATGTATTTAAGCGAGAGGTGAGAGTGTGAGAGGGGAGAGAGAGAGAGCTCGGCATGGGGTGCAATGGCGGGTGTGTGAGGTAAATACATTTAGTAGCAGGAGTGGAAAAAGGGGTTGTGTAGTTGAGAGACTTAGAGATCGAAACATGGAGAGAAAGAATGAGCGTGTGTTGGAAACCGATAGCTTGCTAAGGTGGTTAGGAGAGGAAGATTGACCGTCTGAGGAAGTATGTAGCGTTTGTCTTGGCAGGGGGGCTAAAAACAACATTTGAATGTACATAGTACGAGACTTAATGTCGATGTTTCAATTGATTGTACATTGTAAGATTTGAACCGAGGACCAGGCATATGGGTAATTATTTCAAATTCGTGCCATACTAAGTTTGAAAAGTTGACATTCACTCAATTTGTTGTGCTATTTTGTAGGTCATATGTTTGAATCCATCAAAAGTTTTCTCACTACCATGGTGTTCATCATATACATATGAATTTGTATTAAAAAGTAAGCGTGGATACGGTGAAATCGAAATCCATGTTAGAATTGGAGATCGCTTCGTGACACACTCTAATTCAAATAACTAACTTCGTGACACACACTCTAATTCAAATAACTAATTATGTGCACACTCTAATCACGTTAAGCGTGGGTACCGTTCAATTTTTTCAAATAACTCCTCATTAATTAATTTATAGTACTCCCTCTGTTCACTTTTATAAGACCTTGAAGACATTTGGACAATGTGCAAAACAGTTCATTTTAAGTTATGCGAAGCGACTTACAAAGTGAATGGATGGAGTATCTCGTTCAAATGACTAATTATTCCAAGGAAAACACGGGCATGGTAATACATACATATTAGTTTGCAAATGAAAGAAGATTCGTTTGCATTCTCAAATGTAAGCGCACCAGGTAGACCAGAGTTAGTGTCGAGGGTGGGCCTTTGCTTGGTGCCTTAAAAAACTACCCTTGGGTGGTGACATGTGGGCCAGCCACTGTTGGGCCCACATGTCATGGACACAAAGGAAGGTGCCTTAAGGCACCAAGCATAATCTGTCGGAGTGGTCGGCGTATGTCGGACGGACGCGTAGCACCCACCACCCTCCCCCAAAAAGGATGGCGACAATATAAGTTCGCTTCCACGTTTGGATTGAAATATCTTGCGGCCCCAATTCCAGCCTGCAAAATCTCTCTTCTCCACCGTCCCCTTCGGCGCCCAGTTGCTCAAATCCTAATTCTCCACCATCCCTCGAACCGCCCCTCGTCTCGTCTCTTTCCCCACCGTTCCCCACCTCATGCGGACAAGCGGCAGCGAAGGCGGCGATCGCGCTTCACCACTTGCACGGAGCTACCTCATCTCGCCCTCGTCCACCGCACCGGTGGTCCACAAACAACGTCGGCCCGCATAACCGGCGTGCCTCCACAGACACGAGTTCCACCACATCAGGTGCGCTTCACCGGCGCCGTCTCCCAGCTCACGGGGCTACTTCACGAGCACATCGTCGCACCTCCGCCCCCCTAGGCGTTGGGGCTTCACCAGCGGTCTCGTCCACCACATCATAGCGCTCACTGCCACTCAAGATCTGCATCCGTGCACGGCCAATAGCCTTGCGCATCACCCTCAGCAGCTCTGAAGTGACCCGCACTCTAGCTAAGCGAGCATGCCCAAGCGCCCGGCCCGAACTAGGTATCCACACATCACTCCCTTGTGCCTTTGTTCCGGCGATGTTTGGATATCCTCTCCTGCTCTCTTAGCTTACGCCTATGCAACTCGACTTCAACTCTTATTTCTTACGGAGATATCATACTGAAACAAGCAAATCCATTTTTAGCGAAGCATGGCAGGGCTATGGGATCTGGTACACATCACTGCACACCGTATAACCTTGTAAATATCATCCTCGGTACAACATCAAGGTCGATTCCTCTTATTTGATCAACCATTAGCCGTGTCAAAAATGCGAGAGGGCGATGCAAGGAGCACAAGGCCTGCACATCCAAGCAAGTGGTAACATGGACTTGTACATGGAACATCCCAAGCACAAGCAAAGCTGAAGTGAGCACATACAGCGAGCTAGCTTAAGTCCCTGCATTTCATTTAATTAGTACAAGCATTACGTGTATGATTTGTGTGCGATGGCTGATCCACGAATTCAAGTTACCGGTGAACATTTAACTTAAAAATACGAAGGCACTTGCACTCCGAAATCAACATAACTTGAGAAATGTGAAGCTACATGCACTTTGAAAACCAGCTAATGATCCAAAGTAGTTTAGATTATAAACACTAAATGATGCAAGCACCAAAAAACACAAAATGCATCAAGGTGTACAAGGACTACAAACATAGTGCATACCTGCTTGAATTATTAGTTCTCGGCTAAAAATATCGAAGTGTAATTGCACGTATAACCGGTCATAAACTGCATATCAATATATCTATCCTGCACAAGTATGCCAATAGTTTCAAACAACAGACTAGAAAAGTATTTATGCTATGTTGTCATGATATGGGGACTTTCTGGTAGATGGCCTCGACGTTTCCTCAAGCTATGAAAATGCACTATAAGTTGCTTGTCATCAATGCCTTCAAATCTCTGTCTCTCTCAACATAGTAGATTATCATTAGACACTAAATCCTTCAATGAGCTTGCAAAATGCTTGCATTAGATCCCTCATTAGACACTATATGTTCATCACCAGGAGCATGTAAAATGTTTGCATCAAATCCTTCATTAGCGATCATTCATTAGACACTTGAGGCTCAAGAACAACATAAGATTGTATGTTTGCCTTTGGAAACTTGATTAGATACATCAGATTCGGTCGATTCGGTATTGATTGGGGAGTTATAAAATAAGTAGAAATTGGTTTTATTTTCTCATAGATTCCCTACATACAAGCAGTTTTACAACACCGTCGGGTTTAACTATTGGCAGAAATTGAAGAGTTGAATTTAGTTATAATCAGGGATGTGATGTACCTACTCGTTGCGCATGCTACTCTTGCAAGCTACATTGTCCGTTTGTGCAAGCTCAATGCCATGCCGTCTTTGCCGCTTGTTGCATCCCTTGAGCTACACCCAGGGTTGGATCTTCATCTTCTTGTCCTTACATTACGCTTGAAGCCGGTGACCGCCCTCCAGCGAGGCGCGAGGAAATGCTGTCGGTCTATCGGCGGCGGCTAGGTTAGGGCGAACGGTGGAGGCTGGAGCAAATGAATTGGGATTTTTCTGCTGTCGATCAATATGGGGCGCTTCGTTTGGGCCTTGAGCCTGCTATAGGGCCTGCCTTGCACTTATGTTATTGGCCCATCAAATTGAAACATTTTTCTTCATTTTTACATTGCACCTTTCGTGCGTTGGGACGAACAAAACTAGCGTGGGCCAACTGGGCGACTCAAACTAGGTGCACACTTTCCAGCCACAGGCGGCCGCCCATACCAGACCCTATGGTGGCGTCGCCCTTTTTGCGTGTATGATTGGATAGTGAAAAAATATTCGAGCGCTTTTGATTTACCTGAAATTGTTGAATTGCTTGTTTCTATGGTGAGTTACGCCAATAATGTGAAGGATGCCAATCTTTTCATCCTATTGTAGATTGATTAGATCTCGATATGCCAAAATTAATCGCATGAAATATCTGATAAAAGCCGATGTGATGTGTTTGGCTACAACTAGTCGACTACACATCCTCATATAACATATCAAGGGCGCACCATCTTACAGTTAACCATTCTACTTACCCATGCGGTGTGGGAAGAAAGAAGTATTGGGACTGCGTATCCAAGCAATTGATGCCATGGCCTCCTTTGTACAACCTTGTAGCGAAAAAGAAGTTCTTTGTGTGCTGTACAAAGAACTAGCGTAAGTTCAGTTACCTACTTCTCGAATTTTAGTTAACCACTTCTTGCAAAATTGTTCAATTCGTTGCTTGGCTTAATTTAGTTTGCTCTGATTACATAATGGCACAACTTTGTTAATCATATTGCAATTTGCACCTATCTATGTGTTTGATACTTCTTGTTAAAATTACATGTTTGCCTTAACAAATATCTACTTGTTTGTTTAAGCTGCTTTGCTGTTAATAACTAGTACTTTTGACATCAATTGAAACTCTTTAATTCCTTGTTTGTTTAAGCTGGTTTCTGTTATAACTCCCGATTGAGATGTTTTGCTAACTTCAACTTTTACGAATCAATCAGAACTTTAATGGCAAAACAGGTTAGCCCAAGATCAAAAGCGAGGTCCCCATGGACGTTGCATCATCCACAGCGATGGCACCCATTAATCGTGCATTATGAATTGCCAACTGCTGATGCTCTAGAGGCTAAACTAGTGGCGAAAGAGATTACCTTTTGCATAGAGATGAAGTTCAAATGTTGAGGAAGCAAACAGCACAATCACAAGCGATACTCAAGACAACCATTAAATATTTGGTGGATTTCAAAAGCGAAGCAAGCTGAGACTAACGGAAGGAAAAAGGAAATTAAATTCCTACTTGGTAAATCATAGCTGAAATGTTCTTTCCATACTTGAATAACCTTTATGTTGTCTGTTCATGTAATCAATCAAACCATTTGTTTTAGAGCTCATATAATAATTGTTTTTTTGTTTTTTGGTTTGTAATTTTATTTGAGAACAAGTCGTATTAATTGATAAGACTGGAGACATTTCATTTGGATTCTTGTGCGGACCTACAAATATGCCAATCGGGCTGAATGTGCATTCAGCAATAGTAGTAGTATAGATGGACCATAAGTAGCACGCATCGGAAAGGGCCAAGATCTTTGGCTAAAAAGGATCTTGTTGTAGCCAAAAAAAAAGTACAATGACTGGCTTATGTATGTTAGTTGATATTATTGATCCATATAGTATATAAGTGTTTGTATGTCTATTAGTTACTGTACATTCTTGGTTGATTGACTCGGTATTTGAATGTTGATACATAAACTTGTGTACATATCTAAATGGGAGTACACATTATGCTGCTGTGACATTTGAGTTGGACATGAATTGTTCCAAATATTGAATTCACCTTAAGCTGGATACTAGTTTATGAATTTGAGTATCGGGATTTGTAACCCATATTCATATATGACGATGGAATACATCTTTGTCGTCCTTTTGAAGATATATAAAACACATAGAATGATTTATAAAGATTCATATAGGAATACAAAATGGATTAATTTAGTTGCCGGGAGTAGCGTGGATGCTTATTGTCCCAAAATTGAAAGAAGCGCAAAATGTCCACTCCGGATCGGCTGCCCGAAGCCAAGCGTTTGGGAGATGGAAATTACTGTCTACCCATTACGGACAATCCATCGCCCGATTTCCTTTGCTCTAAATAGGGGTAGGTTAGTAACTTCAATTAGGCGTGACACGACCGCCTCGAGCCCATTCCGACGGTGGGCGTCAAACATGGTGACAAAACACATTTTATTCAAGCTCGTCCGAAAGACCTCTGTTTCTCCCTCCATTCCCCATTCATACACGGTGGGTGGAAAAACAAACTCGACTCGGCGAAATTGATGTAGGCAAATATTTTCAATAGGGGCAGGTTTGTAACTTCACTCGGGCGTGACACAACCGCCCTACTATCTGCCCGTTCATACACCATGGCGCCAACCATGGGCACCAAACACCCTCTCCTGCTTTGAAATCGCTCGGGCAAATATTGGCGAGATGCGGATACCGTCCTATCCCCAACCGGCAGAGGCGTCCAAATTTTAAGCAGGGGCTAAGTTGTAACTTTCCCATATTTGAGACGGTAGCGTCCCAAAAACATGGTTCCCGTACCTCTCCCTCCATTTTCCCATTAATACACCGTCCGCTAGAACACCCCATCCCACACCAGCCTCCGTCCGCCACCCATCCATCGCGCCGTCCTCCACCACATCCATCGTCACCGTCCTCCACCATGCGGAGAGCCTACCAAGACCGCGTTGTCCACTACTTGAGATGGGCGTTTCTCATCCGGCTGACGGACCAATAGCCTTGCATCGCGTCCTCTCGCTTCATCGGCGCTGTCGGCGTTACGAAACAGAGGTACCCAGACTTACACTGCGGCCTGCGGCGTGGCTCAAGGGTGGCCCAGCCGGCCCATCTTCATCGGCACAAGCTCAAGACCCTCGTGAGGCCAAACCTCATGGCCGGGACGACATGAAGCTTCCTCGAGCACGACCTCGTCGGGCTGGCTCGCGAGGCGGAGAGATCAAGCGAGGTACCTCACGAGGTTCCCATGGCGCAAGCCATAGCGACCAAGGCGCCCGAGGCGCCAGCCCAGCGCAGTGTCCTCCTTTCCTCTTTGGTGCAAAGGGGCAAGCGCGGCGAGAGCATCAAGCAAAGGCATCCATTTGATTGCAACAAGACCAAGACCATACATAGCGGTAGGAAGGAAGTCATTGTGGAGCCCAAGCCAGCGTCATCACGAGCCTTTGACGGCGAGGACAACCTTTAGTCGGGATAAGTGTGCGGATGTTCCCCGTCAAAATGGCCAATTGTTGGCGCCCTTCCGCTCAATATTTGGGAAGAGGCCGGGGCCTCCGCCTATAAATAGGACTAGCCACCCACGGGGTGAGGACCTAAAAAGGAGGCTTTATCGGATCGAGCATCATCCAGAAGAAAAAAGCGTGGACTCCCCTAGCAGTTCATCGCACCAGCCAAACAGACCCTCATGAGGCTGTTCTTCCTTGTAATATTCATCATCAGCCCAGAGAAATCCACCACACCACACACTTTGGGTAGGGTGTTACACCACCATGGTGGCCCGAACCATATAAACCTTGTGTCTCTTGTGTTGTTCTTCCGATAGTTTAGATCTTAGCGGCGGAGGTGCAGGTAGGTAGGGATGAGATCTCGCGTGCACCCGAGTTGAACCTAGAGAAGTGCGGAACCGAAATCGACATTGGCGCACCGGTAGGGGTGCACGGACTTTCCTTACTGCCCGACCCACTCTCCGCCCGACACGCGACTCGCCTGCGATAGGCAGCGCACCACCACTCCGATGCCCGGCGCCTTGTGAGGAGGCTGGGGCTCGAGCCTTAGCCCTGACCTCGCGGCAGAATCACGGTGGCGGACAAGTTCAAGCTGGAGATGCCGCTGCGCTGCAATGCACAAGTGATCCGCTGGCCTTCTGGCTGGCGTCGAGAAGCCATCCTCGAAGCGGCGGCGGCAACGGTCATAGCCAGGCCAGCTTCCCATAGCCCTCACCGGCGCCCCGCATGTGGTTGCTCCACCTGCAGCAGCTTCCATAGCCTCTTGGGAAGAGCTGCGCAACCTCTTCCTCGCCCGGCCGCTGCTTGGCGCCCCAGTCGTCGCGGCTCTCTGGGCGGCTCGCGGCGCCACCTTGAGCCGCCCGTCAAGCCATTAAATCCGCCATGTCGGCGCTGCCTCCCGCCGATAAGGGGCTCCCCTAGGTGGTCGGCGTCCAAAGGCGATCCGTCCTTCAGCTCGGAGACCACCCCTCCAACTCAACCTGCTGGGCGCGCTCCCATTGATGTGCACTCCCACCATTTGCCAGGTGGCCGTCACCAGGACCCTCACTGGCGGCGGCGCGGGCCTCAGTATGCTCTCGGTTGAAGCCTTCAGCCTCCTCCACATACCACCGGAGCGGCTTCGGCCTAGCGGGCCCTTCTTGAGCACAGGCGGTTCAGCCCGGCTCCACAGGGCAGATCCGTCTACCGGTGACCTTGGCACCTACAACAACTTCGCACCGAGCTCGCCGACCCGATCTGCCCACATTCTCCTTCCATACAATGCCATCCTCGGGTACCCAGCTTTGGCCAAGTTCATGGCGCAACTCACCCAGCGTACAACCTCATGAAGATGCCGGGAACAGGCGTCCTCACCGTGTCGGAGACACGGGGATGCGTTGCAGTACTCAACCGTCTTCAAGGCTGCGGCGGCAGCACAGCCCGCCGACTCGAGCAGCCTGAGGCCCAAAGGGGTCTGCACCGGCCAAGAAAAGCGGCTGTTCACCCAAGACAAAGGCGGAAACCAAGCGAATCTTGGTCGGCGAGGACAGATCCTGCGCCACCTTCACCATAGGCGCCAACCTCGAGAGCCGGCGGCGAGGAGGCCTGGTCAAGTTCTGTGACGAACAAGAAGGTGTTAGCATGGGAACCAGATAAGTTGGCGAGGAATCGAGGCGTGTCGAGCATCACCTCAGCGTGTGCCCCAATATGCGCCCGTGAAGCGAAGCGGCGGCGGTCCGCGAAGCGAGGCTTTCATCATCAAGAAACCCGCAAGTTAGAAGCTGCGGGGGTCATTAGCGGTCCGATACCGGATTGGTTGGCCAACCGGTCGTGGCGTAAAGAAAGGGGAAGGAGCATGTGTGTCGAACTTCACCAACCTCAACAAAGCCTGCATAAGATCCATTCCGCTCCCTCGCGCCGACGGATCGTCGATTCCACCGCCGAGTCACGACTGTTATGTTTCTTGGATGCCTTCTCGGGTATCACCAAATCAAGATGGCGGTAGAAGGCGTGGAAAAACAACTTTCCTGACCCGTGTGGGTTGTCTTGCTACACATGCAGTCCGTTAAGACTCTGCATAGCGGGAAGCGACCTTCTAGCGGCTGATGCACATCACCTTGGGCCTGCAGCTCGGGAAGAATGTTGAGGCTTACGTCGATGACATTGTGGTGAAATCTCGTGAGGCCAAAACCACGATACAAGACACGGAGTTTCACATCCCTAATTCAGTGCGACCTATGCCGACTTCGATGTGTGCATCATGTTTAAATTCAAATGAAATTTGAATTGAGAATTTCAAACCTCGAAAACCCTAAAATAACCAACATTTAAATCTCATCAAATGAGTCCAAGAAAATGTTCTGTTATTACGTGAAAATATTGGCATGAGGTGAAATTAACACCAATATTTTGGAGTCACGAGAAATATTTATTTGGGCCTTTGATTTAAATCAATAATATATTTGGGTTGGAATTATTTCTGTTATATAAGAAATAATGTCAAATAATCCTAAACTGATATGTTCCATGTTGGATATGATCTAAGCGGTAGGAATGTACAGTTAGGTGATTATTGGAAATACCTAAGTATTTTAGAAAAGCGAGAAAGTTGCGAGAAAATGAAAAGCAGGTAATAAAAAAGAGAGAGAAACCTACCTGGCCTCACTGTCGTAGCCCACAGCAGCCATTGGCGGCCCAGCACTATCTTTGGCCCATTGCTGTCGGCTGCTTCCACTTTCGCCGAGTAAGCAAAGAGGTGAGCAGCAGGCGTGCCGAAGCATTTGGGCCAGCGTGGGCCAGCGTGGATGAGTTCCTCCTTGTCGCCCCGCACCCCCTGGAACCCCCTCGCTCACTGCCTCGTCCCCATCCCCTCCTATGGTTCTCTCCCCTGCACCCCCCAAGCGCCGCTCGCCGTCACCGTAGCTACTTGCATGAGCCCGTTGCCGTGCCAGCTGAGTGCTGCCGTCGATCACCGCCTCACCAAGCCGAAGGACACATCGCCTGACGCCCTATGACAACGCCTCCGAGCTCATCACTGCCGCATCTGCCGCCGGACTTCGCCGTCGTTCTCCGTCGTCCCTGCCTCCCCGAGCTCAACGCATGTCTCATTAGAACCGCGTTGAGCTGTTGACTGTTTCCCCTCTGTTCCCCTGCTTCCCCCCACCCTCTAGTCGCCGCCCCAAGATCACCCGAGCTCCGGCCACCGCCATGGCCAGCGAGCCTTCGCTCGCGAGCTCCTCCGCTCAAACCCGCCGCACGGTTGTGCTCCTGGAGCTCCCAGGGGTCCAGAGAACCCCTTTGGCCAGCCGCTAGCACTCTGTAGCCTTGTTCCGCTCGATGTCCGAACACCGGCCGCCGCACTTGTCATCGCCGGCGACGATTCCGGCAACCATAGGCTCAGCCTCCTCCACCACTCGGCAGCTTTGCAAGAGCTCTCCGGCCAGGCAAAACGGCCTCGTCAGGTACCACCGTGGGTGTTTCGAACCACGCCGCCGTCTGGGCCTCGCCGACGTCGAGTCACGGTGGGTTTGATCCCGTTGACCTCGGTGGGTGGCGGTTGACTTCCCAGAGTCTATGACAAGTGGGGCCGCTCTGCTAATTAGCAGATTAACACTAACTAAATTTAGTTAGTTTAAATAACTTCTCACAGCGGGACCCACTGGTCGGTTTGACCTGGACCGGCCCGTTGACGCTGGCGTCACCACGGCCATAATCTTGGCGCATAATTCAATTCTTTGGAATTATTCTTATACCGGAAATTTGAGAAAATAGCTAAAACTTCTAAAAATCATAGAAAATCAACCGTAGCTCAGAATGAAATAATTTATATGTGAAAAATGATCAGAAAAATCCATTCTATCCATCTGTACTGGTTTCATGCATGTTAGAACACTTTAACCTTGCTGTTTAGGTGAAAAAAGTTAATGCACTAATATGACCTCTTTGGTTCAAATGGACTCATCTCAATCTGTTCTAGCTTGCATTAGCCCAAAACACATTCATATTGCCATGTCATAGCATGCATCATATTGTGCATTGCATTGATCGTGTTTCTCCTCACATTTCTTGGTCTTTGTTCCCCCTCGGTGAGCGTTGTACCGGCGTTGTGATCGTTGACAACGATGAAGACTCAATGCTATCTTGAAGTGCGGGCAAGAAAACCCCTTGTTCATTCCGATACAATCCTACTCTCGCTCCTGCTCTCTTTTACTGCATTAGGACAACATCGATTCATCTGATTTACTACTGCGGTAGCTGAACCCCTTATCCTCTACTTGACTGTCATTGCCACGGTAAATGGATGAAACCCGTAGCATGAGTAGGAGTTGTTTGAGCACTGTTGTGCCTACTCATTCATGCTTGATTGTCATGCACACTCTCTTGCTTAGAGTTGAGTCGGGTCTGATTCAGCGGGGATGAATCAGGCGTGTGAACATGTCCCTCTTGTGTGTGAGCTAAGTGTGTGAACACGATTTGGTAAAAGTAGCGGTGAGAGGCCATGTAGGAGTACATGGTGGGTTGTCTCATTGAAGCCGTCCTCGGGGCTGAGTTACGTGTTTGTGATCCATGAAACAGCTACTACCACACATTGGGATCCTTAATTGACTCTCTCGGCTTCTTAATCACCTTGTCCTCTGTCCGGGAGTTGCAAGTAGTTTTGGTGTTTGTAGTATCTTTGGAGGCCGTGGGCATGCGCTGACCGAGGGTGGGCTGTGATCACAGTGAGCCGCGTGGCGGGTATCCGGCGCCCGTTTAGTGTCAGCGGAACCCTGTACACATCGTTCGAGGCCGTATGTGGAAACCTCGGTCGGACTCCTGCGGATGGAACCTGAATAGGCGATAAACTGGACTAGAGACTTGAGTGTTAGGTAGGTGAAGTGGCCGACACCCTCAGGGCTTGGGCTTGAAGGTTTAAGTACATGTCATATAGCGGCGATAAGTGGTGAGCGTGTGTGAAGAAGTACACCCCTACAGGGTTAACATCATCTATTCGAATAGCCATGTCATGGATAAAGTTTACGGGTTGCCTATAACAGTTCATAGACAAGTGAAAGTGGATACTCTAAAATCATAAGATAAGCGTGAGTGCTATGGATGGCGTTCTCGTGGGGAGGCGGGGCGGATCCTTAGTGGTTTATTGATATGGTGAATATGTGGACTCGTGTGCATACCTCAAAAGAGCTACTTGCGATCGTAGTTGGGATAGCCACCGAGTCAAAGCTGGCTTTCTTTGTTAAACTCCACCACCACCTTTGTTGATCTTGATGCATATGTAGTTGATTACGATGTAAGTCTTCTTTGGGTACATTTGTACTCACGTTTGCCTATTTTATGTTTTGCGAGAGAGGCGTCGAGTCTGCTGAGTATTCCGCTTGGACTTCTATGTTTAGCTTGTTACCTCAGCTCACGATCTGTTTGGGGCGTAGTAATTTCAAAATTTTCCTCACGATCCATAAGACCATGGTGATGGCATAGCGAGAGGAAGAGTGTCCGTCCACGTACCCTCGTGAACCCGAAAGCAGGCGTTATAACAAGCGGTTGATGTAGTCGTGCGTCTTCACGACCCGACCGATCCAAGCACCGAGCGTCACGGCACCTCCGAGTTACGCACTGCGTTCAGCTCGATGGCGATCCCGGACTCGATCCAGCAAAGTGTCGAGGATGAGTTCCGTCGACCTGACGGCGTGGTAGCGATGATGATGCTCCACCGGCGGGGCCGCCTAAGCTCCATGACGATATGACGAGGTGGAATATGGTGGAAGGGGCACCGCTTGCGGCTAAGGAAAGATCCGTAGATCAACTTGTGTGTCATGGGGTGCCCCTGCCCTATATATAAAGGAGGAAGGGGAGGGGCTGGCGGCCACCTATGGCTGCGCTGGAGTCTCTCCACGAGTAAGTTCCCCCAATCCTAGTCAACTAGGGTTTGACCAAGGGGGAGAGGGAGAGAGGCGCCACCCCTTCTCCTAATCCTAATAGGACTAGGGAAGGGGAAGGCTGCGACCAGCATATGGCCCCCTTTTCTCTTTCCCCTAAGGCCCATCAGGCCCATTGACCCCGGGAGAGTTCGGTAACCCCGGTACTCGATAAAATTCCCAATTTCACCGGGTGATTCGGAATCAAACATAGGCTTCCAATATATCAATCTTTATGTCTCGACCATTTGAGACTCCTCGTCATATCCGTGATCTCATCAGGGACTCGAACAACCTTGGTACATCAATATCATATAAACTCATAATAAGCTGTCGCCGAAGCGTTAAGCGTGCGGACCCTACGGGTTCGAGAACTATGTGAACATGACCGAGACACCTCTCGGTCAATAACCAATAAGCGGGACCTGGATGCCCATATTGGTTCCTACATATTCTCTGAAGATCTTTATCGGTCGAGACCGCATAACAACATCGTTGTTCCCTTTGTCATCGGTATGTTACTTGCCGAGATTCGATCGTGGTATCAATACCTAGTTCAATCTCGTTCTTGGCAAGTCTCTTTTCTCGTTC
>JAHIAM010000575.1:0-25476 GCA_021605205.1 Aegilops longissima
ACTCGAGGCATGTACAGCCCCAACTCATTATTGCGTGAGAGTGTGTCGCAGGCGGCCCGAGCTTCACGGGCATTGGCCTTCTTCATAGGCTCGGGCCTTTCTCGGAAAAATAAACTTCACTGAGCGTTTGCCTTCTTCACGAGCACCGGGCCTTTCATAGATACATAAGCTTCACATGCATTGGCCCTCTTCACGAGGCTTTGGGCCTTTTTCCAAAGCTGCAGCACTTCCACGGGCATTCGCCTTCTTCACGAGCACGGGCCTTTTTGAGGGTAAAACCTCGGGAGTGCTGGATGTTCCACGTGTTACAGACGGGCACCCCTCCCGAGTCTCCAAGTCGCGGGCCGGGCACGGAAACATGAACAACCTTGAGCAGGCCCTCCCACATGGGAGATAGCTTATGCAGTCCCTCCCTAGAGAGAACCCGCACAGGCACGAGGTCCCCTACCTCCAGTTACAGGGGGATGTTGCGACACGATGGTATCGTCGTAGTGCTTGTTGGTACCTCGCCCGCTCGTAACACGGCCTCTCGATGATGCTCCTCCCCGGCCTGAGGTCCGTCCCCGCGCATGGCGTCTGCTGCGCCTCGTGAGCGCCGGGACCAGCGCGGGCGGCGTCGACCTCGTGAGGAGGACCTTCAGCTCCATAGACCCGGGAAGAGCGGGGGTCTCGCCCGGTTGGCGAGTCGCGGTCGTGCGGATGGACCACAACGAATTTGGCTCGTCGTACCAACCTGCGCGCGGGCCTCCGACTTCTTCTTGAATGTCACGGTCTTGAGGCCCCTCGGGACCTCGCGTTAGCCCTTTCGGCGACGACCGTTACAGCGTGGAGTGCGCTCTTGGCGTAGCATACCTGCGTCCCAAAGGCTAGCACAGCATGTTTTGAAGGAGTTCGGGTGAGCTGCGAACGTTAGCCGGTGATGATGCGGTTCGACACCCGAACCGACTCACGATGTCCTTGGTGAACTTGACGCGAGAACCTGCGGGGATGAGTGCGGGCGGCTTCCACTTCAGCCCACTTGGTGAACTTGTACCGCGGCGTAAAGTAGCGATAGCCCCTGGCGCCCGAGAAGCGGGCGGATATCAACCCGGACTGCGGTGCCACGAGAGGGTATAGTTTGCAGACCTCCGCGCGGTGATGGATCTTCTTGGCATGGAATTGGCAGGCCTGCAAGCCTTCACCAGGTTCGGCGGCATCATTGGCGCGATGGGCCAATAGAACCCGCTGCGGAGCATGCTGCCTGCGAGGTCGCGATGATGAATGATGCCCTGAGTCTCCACCATGTATATCGCAGTTCCTTCCCTTGCTCCTGGAGATGCGGCGTGGGGACACATCATTTAGTAGCTTCGGTGAGTTCTCCATCCACGATGCGATGTATGATGTGGCTTGCCGCGCCACGCTCCTTCCTCCTCCTTCTCCGGCAAGGTCCCTTGCGTCGGGTTGCTCGAGAACTCTGTGATCCAGCACCCCTCCTGCGGCTCTAGCATCAAAAGCGGTAGCGCTCTCGAGGCGAACCCACAGGCCGGGGCTCCGAGTGCTGGTGGCTGGGAGCTCCTCCCGAGCTGCCTTGTGCTTGACAGCGATGGCGTGGCGAGGGCTTGAGAGCCGCTCCTCGAAGCGCCCGAGGCTCCGAGGCAGCCGCTGGATGCCCGTTTGGCGATGTCATCGGCCTCTTGATTGGTGCCACAGGGCACATGCGGAACTCCGCCCCCAGAACTGCTTCTCCATCCTCTGAGACCTCCGTGAGAGTAGACTTCCATGTGCTCATACCTCGGCTCAATATACCTTGTTGGAAGTTGGCGAGGAGTTGCGAATCGCTTGATGGTAGGCGCTTCACTCCTAGGGCAGCTGCAGCCTTCGGGCCTGCTATCGAGCCTTCATATTCTGCTATGTTGTTGGAGACCTTTTCTCCGTCTTTGAAGCAAGAGAGCTGCATGGCGTAGTAGAGCTTGTCTTGAGTAGGAGATATAAGCCTTGCACCATCCCCAGCGCCGTGCCTAGAAACGCCCGTCCAGTACATGACCCAACCATCCAGCGCCTCGCTTCCCGGGGAGAGGATCGATCCTCATCAGCCTTTGGCCGGCGCCTCCGTCCATTTGCCACGAAATCTGCCAATCACGCCTTGATGACTCTGGTTGTGCTGAATTTGGGCGAAGCAGCTTGCAGTTCGATGTTCCCTCAGCGACTCTTCCAGCTGAGTTGGGGCTCTGATCACCCTTTCAATGGAGTGCTGTGAGGGCGACCTTGATGGGGTGGCCACGAAAATAATGCCGCGGCTTGGCGGAGGCCACCAATAGCGAGGAGGAGTTTACGAGGCATGGGGTACTGCGCCCTCGCGTCTCGCTACACTATCTTGTGCGAAGTACACAGGGTGCTCAACGAGGTTGGGAGTGCTGGTGTCGATGGCGCCCTCCAGAGGCCGTGGCGCCTCTGAGGCAGTGGAGCCTCCGGCTGGCTGGTTGCCGAGGGAGGGTCTCTTACATCTGAGTGCGCTTCCCTGCGGCTGATCCTTCTCGGCTGTGGTAGTGGTCTCTGTGGAGTCCTCCTTGATCCTGCCCGCCTTGACCCGGCAGCTGCAGCAGCTGGTCAACGCTCCTCCCTAACCGCCACGAGGCTGCGCTGGCCCCGAGTAGGGAGTGGCTGAGTGAAACACGAGGGGTTCTTGGGCGGGGCCACCATTACGGAGGATGGTTGAGGTACCTCTTGAGATCTGGGCAGCCTTGTCGGCCTCTTCAATCCATTCAAGGGCCCTTTTTCTTCATCATTGGAAGAAAGGTAGCGCTCGCTCCCCCAACTTGGAGATGAAAGCGTCCTAGTGCGGTCCGCGCCAGATGAGCTACTGCATTTCTCTGAGGGTCTTTGGCGGGCTCATGTCCTCGACCGCCTTGACCTTTTACAGGTTAGCCTCGATGCCTCGGTGGGACACGAGAAGCCCAAAAACTTGCCCGAGGGACCCCAAACACACACTTCTCCGGGTTGAGCGAGGTTCACTGCGTTGAGGCTCATGAAGGTTTCCTCAGGTCTTGTATCAGGGTTACGGCTTCCGAGACTTCACCACAATGTCATCGACCTAAGCCTCAACATTCTTCCCGAGCCGCGGGCCCAAGTTGATGTGCATCAGCCGCTGAAAGGTTGCCCGGCGTTGCACAGCCAAGCGGCATGCATGTGTAGCGATACACCCCTGCAGGAGTCCAGAAGCCGTTTTCCCGTCTTCTACGCCATCTTGATCTGGTGATACCGAGAAGGCATCAAGAAACATAACATGTCGCTTTTCGGCGGTGGAATCGGCGATCTGATCGATCTGAGGGGCGGGAATGGATCTTGCGGGCAGGCTTTGTTGAGTTCTTGAAATCGACACATGCGTTCCTTCCCACCTTTCTTTGGCACGACCACGGGTTAGCCAACCAATCCGAGTGTCGGACCTCGCGAATGACCCTACAGCTTCTGGCTTGCGAGGTCTCTTGGGCGATGAAAGCCTGCTTTTGGTGGATTGCCGCCTTATACGCTTCCACGGGGCATACGTTGGGGCTACGTTGAGGTGGTGCTCGATTCGCCTCTAGGGATCCCCTTGACTGATCGAGGCTCCCATGAACACCTTCTTATTAAGCTCGTGGGAAGTTGACCGGGCCTCCTCACTGCTCGGGCTCGAGGTTGGCGCCTATGGTGAAGGTGGCGTTAGTGGATCCGTCGTCGTCGACCAGATGTCTGCTTGGTTTCTGCCTTGTCTTGGGTGAACAAGCTGCTTCTTCTTGGTGGCGCAGCCCCTTGGGCTCGAGGCGTCTGGGGTCGGCGAGCTCTTGCGCTGGCTACCGTCTTGAAGGCGAGCTTGAGTACTACTTCGCATCCCGGTGTCTCCGGACACGGTGAGAGCGCCGTTGCTCGGGCATCTTCATGAGGTTGTCTTGCTTTGGGTGAGTCAGCGGCCATGAATCGGGCTAGTGCTGGATAGCGAGAATGGCATTGTATGGGAGGCTGATGGGAGGCGATGTCGAAGTCGATCAGCTCCGTCGCGGAAGTTGTCGTAGGTGCGAAGGTTATCGGAACAGATCTGCCCGAGGAGCTGGATGAACGCCCCCGGCGCCCAAGAAGGGCGGCTGGGCTGAAGCCGCTCGGCGGTATGTGTGGAAGGCTGAAGGCTTCAGCCGAAACGCGGCGAGGCCAGCGCCGCCCGTCGATGAGAATCTGGTAGCGACCACGGCGGAATGGTGGGGTGCACAACATTGGGGCCGCGCCGGCGAGCTGAGTTGGAGGGGTGATCCTCGGTGGCGGCGAATCGGCCCTAAGCGTAACCGACCCGGACCGGAGCCCCATCTGCGCGAGAGCAGCGCCGACCTGGCGAGTGAAGCGGCTTGATGTGGCGATCGAAGGTGGCGCTGCGAACCGCCCGGAAACTCTGCGACGACCAGAAGCGCCCGGCGCGGCGTGCCGGCGAGAAAAAGGCAGCAGCTCCTCCCAGAGGCCACGGAAGCCGCTGGCAGGTGGAAGCGGCGTGCAGGCGCGGTGAGGAGCCATGGGAAGCCCGATTAGCCATGGCCTGCCGTCGCCCCGCCGAGGCAACCTCCTCATATGCCGCGGGGAAGGCCAGCGGATCGATCCGTGCCGTTGTAGCAGATGGCGTCTCCGGCTTGAACATTACGGCCACTTTTGTCGCAAAGAGCTGGGGCCAAGGCTGAACCCCAGCCCCCATATTGGCCGGCCGGCGGAGTGGGTGGCGCGTTGCTCATCGTGAGGCGAGTCGCTATATCGGCGGAGAGGCGGGTGACAGCGCCAAATGTGAACACCACACCTTTGTCGGCGGAAGAAAGCTCCGGCGCACCTACTGGCGCGCCAAATGTCGGATTCGGGTTCACGGCAGGACCCTCTGGGATTCGAACTACAGGGGTGCGCCACGGATCTCGCCTCCTACCTACTTGCACCTCGTCGCCTCGCTAGGATCTAAAGCTATCAAAGGAACAACACAAGAGACACAAGGTTTATCTTGGTTCGGGGCACCATTGTGGTGTAACACCCTACTCAGGTGTGTGGTGTGGTGGATTGCCTCTTGGGCTGATGGAGAACAGTACAAGGAAGAACAGCCTGTGAGGTGCATTCTTGGCTGGTGCGATGAACTGCTAGGGAGAGCTCAGTCGCCTCTTTCTCTTTGGATGATGATCCTCTACCTTGTGGGTGGCTACTCCTATTTATAGGCAAGAGGCCTGGGCCTCTTCCCAAATATTAATAGGAAGGGCACCAACAATTGGCCATTTGAAGAGAACACCTAGTACACTTATCTGACTAAAGTTGGTCCTGCTTTGTGATGTCTACTACACAACCTTCTTCTTGTAGACGTTGTTGTTGGGCCTGCAAGTGCACATGTTTGGAGGACAGATGCAAATTTCCCTCAAGTGGATGACCTAAGGTTTATCAATCCTTGAGAGGTGTAGGAGGAAGATGGTCTCTCTCAAACAACCCTGCAACCAAATAACAAAAAGTCTCTTGTGTCCCCAACACACCCAATACAATGGCAAATTGTATAGGTGCACTAGTTAATGAAGAGATGGTGATACAAGTGCAATATGGATGGTAGATATAGGTATTTGTAAACTGAAAATATAAAAACAGCAAGGTAACAAGCGGTAAAAGTGGCGTAAATGGTATTGCAATGGTAGGAAACAAGGCCTAGGGTTCATACTTTCACTAGTGCAAGTTCTCTCAACAATAATAACATAGATAGATCATATAACAAGCCCTCAACATGCAACAAAGTCACTCCAAAGCCACTAATAGCGGAGAACAAGCGTAGAGATTATGGTTGATGCAGAAACCACCACAAAGCTATTCTTTGGATCGATCTATAAAGAGTTCATACTAGAATAACACCTTAAGACACAGATCAACCAAAACCCTAATGTCACCTAGATACTCCATTATCACCTCAAGTATCCGTGGGCATGATTATCGATATGCATCACACAATCTCAGATTCATCCAACCAACATAAAAAAGTACTTCAAAGTGCCCCAAAGCTACTCTTGGAGAGTCAAGCGTGTGCCAACCCCTATGCATAGGTTCCCAATGTCACGAAACCATAAGTTGATCACCAAGACATACATCAAGTGTTCTCATAAAGACTCAATCCAATAAGATAACTTCAAAGGGAAACTCAATTCATCACTAGAGAGTAGAGGGAGAAACATCATAAGATCAACTACAATAGCAAAGCTCGGGATACATCAGGATCGTATCACCTCAAGAACACGAGAGAGAGGAGATCAAACACATAGCTACTGGTACATACCCTCAGCCCGGTGAACTACTCCCTCCTCGTCATGGAGGCCGGGATGATGAAGATGGCCACGGTGATGGATCCCCCCCTCGGCGGAGTCTAGGAAAAGGGTCCCGATTGGTTTTAGTGGCTCACAGGAGGCTTGCGGAGGCGGAACTCGATCTATCTTCTGTTACGGAAGTTTTAGGTCTGACGGTATATATGGGTGAAAGGAGAGCGTCGGTGGAGCCTCACAGGGGGCCCCACGAGGCAGGCGCTCCCGGGGGTGGCGCGCCCCCACCCTCGTGAGCACCTCCCATATCTTGACGTGGGTCCAAGTCCATCGGTGGGTTTCCTTCCAAAATAACTTCTCGATTAATTTCGTTCCGTTTGACTCCGTCGATATTCCTTCTCCTCGAAACACTAAAATAGGCATAAAACAACAAATCTGGTGTCGGGGCTGATCGTGACCCCGAACACCTATGGGACCCGGCGGACCGAGTCCCTTTTGGTTCGGTGAAGCGGAGATTGCACGAAGAGCAGATCGAGGCAATGCACCGAGCAGTTTACCTAGCCGGAGCTCTCGGAGAGATAATACTCCTCTGCTGCTTATGCAGATTATATTGTGTTCTTGCTAGGGAGCCTGAGCTACAAAACCTAGCTTGAGTGTGTGGTCTCGAATGAGTCGAACCAGCCGAACCCCTTCTACGTTGCGCATGGGCCTCCTTTTATAGGCTCAAGGGGTCACCACAGTGTAGCGTAAACAAAGGGCAAAATGGGAAAAATGAGTTGCGGTTGGTACAACTACTTTTATGCAGTGTATTCTACCTAACTCTCGGAAGCGGCAAGGACAAAAGCATTAAATGCCGTCCATGTCGCCTAAGCAGTCTGAAAAGGACCGTCGAGCGCCACCGCTTACCACGATGGCACCCCTGTCGGCGCCACTTACCCGCTGCTCTCCGGCTGGCTGCCTGACCTCTTGACCTGCGCCTAGAATGGCTCCATGGCGACACATTGGTGGATGAGCTGGATCGGAGATGAAGAGAGGTTGCTGCGGCAAGCACCTTGTCATGGCTGAATCCTTGTCGGCGCTCGGGAGCTTGTCGCTCACCAAGCCTTCGGCAAGCTCCTCTTGCGGGGTCTTGTCTTCTGCGGGCCTTGAGTGGCCTTCGGCAAGCTCCTCTTGCGGGGCCTTGTTTCGTGGCTTAAATACTTTCTTCTTGAATGGTTCCAAAGGAACCACGGAGGACTTAGCGGTCACTTGGCAAGCCTTGCAGCGAGGTGCTGCAACTTTGCCCGTGCGAGTTCGGGATACTAGGGTACCCCTACTCTAGTACACCGACAGAGCCCCGAACTGGGCCACCTGCAGTGCGGCTGTTGGGCGAGGCCCAAAAGCATCTGCAGACGCAGCGGCCTAGATCACGCCGTTACTTGCTCGGACCCACCCGTCCCCCCACAGACAGCCAGCGAGCGTGGCGTCGTGGGAGAGATCATGGGGCTTTCTTTAGTGGAAGCGGGCGTCACACCCCTCTCCTCCTTATAAGCAGGGGGAATCGGGGCAGGTCGCCCACCTCGCCATTGCTATCCCATCTTGAAAACCACCGTCGCTCCCCTTCTTCTCTAGCACAGAGAGCAGCTCACTTCCCCATCGCCAGCGCCATCAAGCGCCGTCGGTCTCCTCCACCACCTCCACCATGGCTCGAAAGCCAACAAGGGAAGAGGCGTGAAGTCGGCCGGCGCTTGCGCCTCATGGGCTGCGAAAGGCGGGCCCTCTTCCCCCTCAGCTTCGGCCTTGAAGGAGGCTGAGGAGGCTACTACCTCTTGGTCGGCGGCAGGCAGGCGCACTGCGCCTGAAGGTACTCTCCCGCCGCATCAGATTCAACCCGGCGGGTACCCCTTCTTGGCGCTCTTCTTCTGTGCTGGCTCTGCCGCCTTCTCAGTTCTTTTGCGATATCATGAACACCTATGGGTTTCACCTCCTTGATTTCACCCCTAGCGCTGTCACGACCATGGCGGTTTCGCACACCTCTGCGAAAACTTTGTCGAAATTCACCCAAGCGTGGCCCTTTTCCACCACTTCTTCATGCCCAGCGTCGAGAGAGAGAGCCACTTGCGAAGGTTGCTTGGATCTCGGGATCGGCAAAAGAATCCTATCTGGAAGGAGAGCTCCGCAGCAAGTGGGAGGTGGAGAGCGATGGGTGTTGGATCGTTGAGGAGAACCGCAGCCCTTCACTGCCCAGCGCCAAACTCCCATAGTCGCGGCAGCGATTGGAGCAACTTGGCGCGGAGGATGCTAGGTTGAAGATAGCTGTGACCGGATCTTGCGCCTCGGGCTTGCGGACTCACCGTAGGCGCGGTTAGGCGCGAGATTTCGCTTCGCCGCCACATCGCTCCCTTGCGGGAGAGGAGGAGACCTGCTTGGGAGTTCCAAAACCGGCGGATATCATGAGATTGCGCCGGGCCTCAAGCGGAATTTCACCGTCTTGGAGTTGGACACAATGTACAGGAGTTGTTCAAGCCGACCCGATCACCCAGTGGTTTATGTTGCGAGGAGTGGGCGTCCCATTAATGCAACAATTCTTATTTCGACGCATTAGCGCCATGATGCCCTTATGCGATTCGCATGGGATCGTTACAACTTGGCAAAAACTGCGGACAACGTCGTCGGCAGTTCTTTGATAACTTGGTTGAAGTGCCGATCCGCGCCCGGCGAGCGAAGTGGCTCACCAGCGACACCACCGGCGGCGAGATGCAGCGCGCGCCACCCGGAGATGGAGGCGGCAGCAACTGCTGCCGTGGCGAATTCAGGTTCATCGTGGAGGCGAGAGGCAGCCGGCGGCAAGCCTTGCCCGTCGAGGCGAGCTTGCGGCGAGGAGGAGGCAGGCCGAGCCGAAGTTGAGCCAGCGAGTCCGCGGCGCCTCCTCCACACCTTCAAGTTGCTTGCAGCGGCGGAGCCGCAGCCTGAAAGCGTCTCCGCAATGCGGGGAAGTAGCCAGCGGCGAGCAGACCCAGCGATCGCAGCGTCGTCGTCAGCGCTCCACCATGACAAGCCTTGTTGCCCGAGGCGCCTCACCTGCTGCAACAAGCGGGTGGGATCCTCTCGAGGCCACCGCTGCCACCCCGCCAGCGGTCAAGAGAGCCCTCCTCCGCCTCTTCGCATGCCGGGCGGCGCAGGTGATCTCTCCGCTCAGCTCCAGCGAGGAAGAAGAAGAAGAGTAAGTCTCTATCTTTGTGCTTGTATTTCTTCAATTTGGTTGCCTTGTCTTGTATCTGATTTGCTTCATTCTGAACTCTTTCCTTTTTGGGCGCTGGTCGAGAGAAGCGTCGAAGAGCCAAGACCCGGTGGTTGTCATCGAAGCGATCCCCGTGGCGGCAGGCGGCGTCTGAGACCCCTGCGGACCGGCAACCCTTCCTCAAAGCAGCCCCGGCACAGCCCAGCGTAAGTATTTGGTTTATTTCTTACGGTTGGGTGTGCATGGATGCTCCTTCTTTCTGATATCGACTCGTTGATTTGTGTAGGAAGCGAGCAGCCTCATCGGGAGGGGCTCGGAAGCCGCTCGAAATACCATCTGCTTCAACTTCGCCGCCAAGGAGAATTCCCGGCAAGGGCGTTCTCCGGCAGGGATGCTTCTCCGACAAGGAAGCCTCTCCGACAAAGGGGTAGCGCGGCGATCCTCCGTTGATTGAGACCGCGAGCCACAGATCCCATCGCGAGTAATCCCTTTAGACCCGAAAATTTCCCTTGGGCTCTTTTCTTCTGTTTCTCTTTTGAACATTTGCTTGTTGTTCTTTCTTTTTCGATCGTCGAGATCCATCGCATGAGCCGATGGAGGCCCAGGAGTTGCCCGGCGAGGAGGGGCCTTGCGGCGGCAACGATAGCGTCACCACCATAGAGGAAGAGGCCGCCAAGGCTGCCGCCGCAAAAAAGGCTGGCGAGAATGCAGCGATCGTCTTCGGTGACCACGAGGCCGCGAGGCGCCAGGCGCTACCGACCGCCGATCCCTCCGCCACCGATGCAGCGTCGGGCTCGAAGAGCCCCAACCGGCGCCCTATCGAAGGCGGCGGCGGCGTCTTCAACAAGCTCCACAGGCGTCGAGCTCAGGCGCGGTTGAATGGGAGACCTTTGACGAAGAGCTGCTCGCCTCCATTGAGCTGTCCGCGGTTGTGGCAGCCAAGCAGCAATGGCGAGTCCGAGGAAGGAAGCAGGCTGCTGAAAAAGCTGCTGTCGCTCTACCGCTCCCGACAAGCCAAGTTGGAGTCGAAGCACTTGTCGAGGCGGGGCGCAACATGGAGAAGCCTTGAGAAGAGCTCGGGCGCCAATCAAAAGCTCTCGGGAATGTAGCGAAGGCGGGAGCAACTCTCCGGCGCCCTGTCTTCATCCTTGAGAAGGCTAAGGTCGAGGAGCAGCAAACTTGCCGCGAAGCTATCTGCGCAGAAAGGCGGTGGCGCAGCGGAAGATCAACCATGACAGCTATGAGGAAGACTTGCGCAGCAGCAATCATCATGGCGGAGCTCTCAAGGAAACAAAGGGCGCTGCCGCAGCTGCCGAGAGCCGCCAGAAGGAGTTGGAGACAAAAGTGGCGCTGGTGGAGGCGGTCTGCGGAAGAAGCGGCGAAGAGGTTGCCGTCTTTGAAGCCTGGCGAGAAGGGCGCCTACACTCTTGGTGAGTTCAGGGCCGTCTCATTTGAGAGGATCAAAAGCTCGATGCCGCCAAGGACTCCAAGGCAGATCTTGAGCTGGCTGACCACCACGATGGAGCAGCTGGATGGCGCCAAGGAGGCGGGAGGTGGGCTGTTGGAGAAGATCAAGGCCAGCGAGGAGCTCTTGACAAGTGCCACAAATGCAGAACACCTTGAGAGAGCGTGATGCCTTTGGCGGAGGGTCTTGTGGATCTGCCGCCCGCCATTGACAAGGAGCTGATGGGCTGAGGGATGGTGGATCTTGGGTACTCTACCGCGGCGCCTCCAACCAGCGCCAAGCTCAGCCTGTTCCTCAAGGCGTGGTGGCGGCTCTCCAGCGACTCGGGAAGAGATCCCAAAGCAGCTGGTGAGGAATCGCGCCGGATCTGTGCGGGAGCTCTCGAAGGTGTTGATGAAGGTGGCCTTCGGAATCCAGGCCTCAACCTCAGCGGCGTCCTCAAATCCTTGCCGCGGATGCCGATGTGGGCGCTCAAAGCCCTTATCGCACCCATTGTGGACAAGGTGGGCAAGATCAAAGCGGGTTGATGGTGACCGCGTGAACTAGGCCGCCAATTTATCTTTCCTTGTCGGCTGCTGATCATGTTTAGGAGAACAATTTATTAGATCTGCGACAAGTTATTTTTATAATATACTCTATCTTGAAGCAATGATTGCAATGTTATTTCCTTTACTTGATTCCTTCCTTTGTATGTTTGTGCCCTCGCTTTTAGGGAACTTGTCGTGTGAGCACCTTTGCATATGGCTGAGTGCGGAGGCGTCGGCAGACTCTTTGGCGGCGCCGCTTCCGACAAACAACCTTATACGCAACTAGTTGCAGCTCACTTAAGTTGTTGGCGGACTCGAAAGCAGTAAGAGGCGCCAAACTAGCTCTGAGTTAGTTCCTCCAGCGCACAAGTTTTCCATACAAAGTACTATCGTTCGAGGAAGATAACTTAAAAATTTAAAACTGATTGCTCAAACTTTGGCAACTTAGCTTTTCTGTCGTTTTCTTCCGGCAAGCGATAATTCCTCGGCGATGCTTAGTGGCCCACCATTATCTTCTCCTCCCCGGCTAACTTGTGGGTGGATGAACCTTTCTTTCTTTGAGAAAGAGAAAGAAGAAAATAAAGTTATGGAGCCTTGTGGCTCGTTATTGCTTACGGGTGTGGATGCTGCACAAAATGTTAGATAACACATGCAAAAAGGATTATGAAAGCATGTATTTGACAAGTTATGCGCACCACATGAAACTTCTTGATGCCGCAGGTCTGCGCCCGGCTTTGTACAAAGGATTACATGCAGCATCGGCAAGACTTGTACAAAAGGTGGTTGCGAAACAGGTTCGACAACCCCGCGCCCTATGGGTAAAACTTCGAAGATGCTCAATGTTCGAGGAGTTGCTCACGGAATGCCATCTTGGTCTCAAAGCGGACAGCGCCCGAGTCTAGTGACTTCGTTTTACCCGATAAGGGCCTTCCCGCCAGCGTCAACTTGTTGGAATTCTTGGCGGATTGAGCGGCGAAGAACAAAAGTCGCCTTCCTCGAAACTTGGCATTAACTGCGGCTATGGTAGCGGCGCAAAACTTCTTTGATAACGAGCAGCTCGTCTGGCTGACTGAAACGGTCCTCCTCAAGGAGCAGCAGCGTCATCTTGTCTGGCCGCTCTTGCTCAAGCTCATCATAGCGAGTACTCGGTGACCCATTATCTGAGTTCCGTGGGGAGAACTGCCTGCACTCCATAGACTAGGCGAAGGTGGCGGCGCCAAAGATGTCGAGGAAGCTGATCGTGACCCACGAACACCTATGGGACCGCGGATTTGAGTCCCTTTTGGTTCGGTGGGCGGAGATTGCACAAAAGAAGCGGTCGGCGATGCACATGAGCGGTTTACCCAACCCGAGCTCTCCGGAGATAATACTCTACTGCTGCTTATGCGATTATATTGTGTTCTTGCTAGGGAACCTGAGAGCTACTAAAACCTAGCTTGAGTGTGTGGTCTCGAATGAGTCGAACCAGTAGAACCCCTTCTACGTTGCGCATGGGCCTCCTTTTATAGGCTCAAAGGGTCACCACAGTGGCAGCAAACAAGGGCAAAATGGGAAAAATGAGTTGCGGTTGGTATAGCTACTTTATGCAGTGTATTCTACCTAACTTTCGATGGCAAGGGACAAAAGCATTAAATGCCCGTCCATATCGCCTAAATCGATGCAGAAAGGGGACGTCGAGGCGCCACCGCTTACCGCGATGGCACCCCATCACGCCGCTTACCGCTGCTCTCCGCTGGCTGCCTGACCTCTTGACACTGCGCCTGGAATGGCTCCATGGCGACACGTTGGTGGATGAGCTGGGCGGAGATGAAGAAGAGGTTACTGCAGCGGCAAGCACCTTGCAGCGGCTGAATCCTTGTCGGCTCGGGGAGCTTGTGCGCTCACCAAGCCTTCCGGCAAGCTCCTCTTGCGGGGTCTTATCTTCTGCGGGCCTTGAGTGGCCTTCCGGCAAGCTCCTCTTGCGGGGCCTTGTTCCGTGGCTTAAATACTTTGTTCTTGAATGGTTCCAAAGGAACCACGGAGGACCTTAGCGGTCCTTGGCAAGCCTTGCCCATGAAGTCTTTCTGTTGCCCGTGCGAGTTCGGGATACTAGGGTACCCCTACTCTAGTACCCCGACATACGGGCTGGAGCCTCCAGTTAATAGGTTAGTCTCAAAAATAATATAAAAGTGGAAAATAAAGCCCAATATTGCCTAAAACAGTAGATAAAGTAGCATGGAGCAATCAAAAATTATAGATACGTTGGAGGCGTATCAAGCATCTAAGCTTAATTCACACTCGTCCTCGAGTAGGTAAATGATAAAAGAAATTTTGATGCGGAGTGATACTTTGGCATAATTTCAATGTAATTCTTCTTACTTGTGATATGATTTTCAGATCTGAAAGATTCAAGACAAAAGTTCATATTGACATAAAAATAATAATAGTTCAAGCATACTAATAAAGCAATCATGTCTTCTCAAAATAACATGGCAAAGAAAGTTCATCCTACAAAATCATATAGTTAGGCTATGCTTGATTTTACGTCACACAAAGATATTACCAACTTCTATACCCCGATGACAAGCCAAGCAATTGTTTCATACTTAAATAATCTCAAACTTTTTCAACCTTCACGCAATACATGGCGTGAGCCATGGATATAGCACTATGGGTGGAATAGAATATGATGATGGGGATTGTGTGGAGAAGACAAAAAGGAGAAAGTCTCACATCAACAAGTCTAATCAATGAGCTATGGAGATGCCCATCGATTGATGTTAATGCAAGGAGTAGGGATTGCCATGCAGCGGATGCACTAGAGCTATGAATGCTCAACAAAAGAAAACTAGTGGCTGTGTATCAACTTGCTTGCTCATGAAGACCTAGGGCATTTGAGGAAGCCCATCATAGGAATATACAAGCCAAGTTCTATAATGAAAAATTCCCACTAGTATGAAAAGGACAACTTATGAGACTCACTATATGAAGAACAAGGTGCTACTTTGAAGCACAAGTGTGGAAAAGAGATAGTAGCATTGCCCTTTTTATTTATATATATTTTATTTTTTGGGCCTTTATTTTTTTGGCCTTTCTCTTTTTTGTCGGGCCTTTCTTTTTTGGCCTTCTCTCTCTTTTTTGGCAATGCTCTAATAATGATGATCATCACACTTCTATTGATTACAACATAAGGATTACAACTCGAAACTAGAACAAGGTATGACTCTATATGAATGCCTCCCTTGATGTCTGCGGGATGGTGCAATGAATCAAGAGTGACATGTATGAAAAATAATGCATGGTGGCTTTGCCACAAATACGATATCAACTACATGATCATGCAATGGCAATATGACAAAAGTAAAGTATGTCATGATGATGATGAGCAAGCGGTGGAAAGTTGCATGGCAATATATCTCGGAATAGCTATGGAAATGGCATAATAGGTAGGTATGGTGGCTGTTTTGAGGAAGATATAAGGAGGTTTATGTGTGATAGGCGTATCGTATCATGGGGTTTGGATGCACCGGCGAAGTTTGCACCAACTCTCAAAGGTGAGAAAGGGCAATGCGATGCTGAAGAGGCTAGCAAAGGCGGAAAGGTAAAAGTGCGTATAATCCATGGACTCAACATTAGTCAAAGAACTCATATACTTATTGCAAAAATTTAGAAGTCATCAAAAATCAAGTACTACTGCATAGCTCCTAGGGGATAGATTGGTAGGAAAAGACCATCGCTCGTCCCCGACCGCCACTCATAAGGATGCACAAGCCGGTACACTTCATGTTTCAAATTTGTTACACAACTTTAACCATACGTGCATGCTACGGGACTTGCAAACTTCAACACAAGCATTTCTCAAATTCATAATCACCCAACTAGCATGACTTTAATATCACTACCTCCATATCTCAAAACAATCATCAAGCATCAAACTTCTCTTAGTATTCAACACACTCATAAGAAAGTTTCACATATCTTGAATACCAAGCATATTAGGATTAAGCAAATTACCATGCTATTAACGACTCTCAAAATAATATAAGTGAAGCATGAGAGTTCATATATTTCTTCAAAATAAAACCACCATTGTGCTCTAAAAGATATAAGTGAAGCACTAGAGCAAATGAAAAACTACTCCGAAAGATATAAGTGGAGATCAATGAGTAGTCGAATAATTATGCAACTATGTGAAGACTCTCCCACATTTAAAATTTCAGATCTTGATACTTTATTCAAACAGCAAGCAAAGCTAAAGAAAAAAAAATTACGATCCAAGCAAAACACATATCATGTGGTGAATAAAAATATAGCTCCATGTAAAGTTACCGATGAGCGAAGGCGAAAGGGGATGCCACCAGGGCATCCCCAAGCTTAAACTCTTGATTATCCTTGAATATTACCTTGGGGTGCCTTGGGAATCCCCAAGTTTGAGCTCTTGCCACTCCTTATTCCATAGTCCATCGAATCTTTACCCAAAACTTGAAAACTTCAACCACAAAACTCAAAACAAAACTTCGTGAGCTCCGTTAGCGAAAAAACAAAACACCACATCAAGGTACTGTAATGAACTCATTCTTTATTTATATTGGTGTTAAACCTACTGTATTCCAACTTCTCTACGGATTATAAACTATTTTACTAGCCATAGATTCATCAAAATAAGCAAACAACACCATAAAACAGAATCTGTCAAAAACAGAACAGTCTGTAGTAATCTGTAACTAAAGCAAACTTCTGGAACTCCAAAATTCTAAAATAAATTGGTGGACCTGAGAATTTGTCTATTAATCATCTTCAAAATAATCAACTAAATAGCACTCTCAGTAAAAGTTATAGCTAATCTAGTGGCGCTAAAGTTTCTGTTTTTTACAGCATGATCATAAAGACTTCACCCAAGTCTTCCCAAAGGTTCTACTTGGAACAAACACTAATTAAAACATGAAAACACATCTAAACATAAGTTAGATGGATTATTTATTACTAAACAGAACCAAAAAGCAAGAAACTAAAATAAAATTGGGTTGCCTCCCAACAAGCGCTATCGTTTAATGCCCCTAGCTAGGCATGATGATTTCAATTATGCTCACATAAAAGATAAGAATTGAAACATAAAGACAGCATCATGAAGCATATGACTAGCACATTTAAGTCTAACCACTTCCTATGCATAGGGATTTTGTGAGCAAACAACTTATGGAACAAGAATCAATTTGCATAGGGAGGTTAAACAAACATAACTTCAAAACCTTAAGCACATAGAGGAAACTTGATATTATTGCAATATGTAGAAGCATATGATCGTCTCTCATAATAATTTTCAGTAGCATCATGAATGAATTCAACAATATAACCAGCACCTAAAGCATTCTTTTCATGATCTACAAGCATAGAAAATTTACTACTCTCCACATAAGCAAAATTCTTCTCATTGGAATAGTGGGAGTATCATAAGAGACTTGAACACTAAAATTGTTTCCAAATTAAAGGGGTAATGTTCAGAAAAAGGGTAATCATAATCATGACAAGATTTGTAAATATAATCATCACTACTTTTTATAGCATAAATTTCATCACCATAATCATCATAAGTAGCAACTTCGTTCTCATCATAATCGATTGAAACCTCTCCCAAGATAGTGGAATCACTAAATAAAGTTGACACTCTTCCAAATCCACTTTCATATTCATCAAAATAAGATTCAACATCCTCCAAAATAGTGGGATCACTAATTCCTAAATTTGACACTCTTCCAAACCCAATTTCATCAATATAACCATCATAGGTAGGAGGCATGCTATCATCATAACAACTTTGCATATCAAAACTTGGGATGCTAAAAATATCATCTTCATTAAACATAGCATCCCCAAGATTGGGACAAACATTAATTCCAACAAATATATTCTCAAAATATCATCCTCATCAAACATAGCTTCCCCAAGCTTGGGCCCTTTCATATCATAAGCATCATCACTCTCATCATTAAAAATATGGATAGCACCAATAGTATAGCAATTAGTAGTAGGAGCAACATCATTTGGGAGGATACCTTTTTACCTTTGTTGCTACTTCTTTTCTTTTCTTCTTCACATTATGTGTAGGTTCAACCTTCCTCTTTGAGCTCCTTATTGATGAGATTGGTTGAATAAAGCTCCTCCTCGTTACCTGATTCATCATAAGAAATAATAGGAGGAGATTGGAAGTCTCTTCCCTTTCATTAGTATTCTCTTCATCTTCTATTTGTTTTCTTCTCTTTATGTAATTGGCAATATAAGGATTTTCAATGCAATTCACACACAATACATATAAATCTTTTCTAGATCAAAATCAAGAAATCTATCAAGATTAAATTTTGGAATACCCTCAGTTATCGTTTCATTTCTTCATACCCCAAAAAGAGGCTAAGCTCTTTATGATGCTCAAGGGTAATCAAATTATCACAATATTTGGAAGCGACTTGATCATGAAACAAATAACATTGGAACTTTAAATGACCATGTTCATTGCAAAGTTCACAAGGGTACTATAAATATTGAGTCTTTCAGCACATTCATCTAGCTCTTCTTGCAACAATTTGGTTTCTAAGTACTTATGCCTCTTGCAATATCTATCTTCCATATTTTGTGTGTGCTTACAAACCAATGCACTCCACAAAAATTGTCATGTTTATAGGAGACATTTTCATCATAACTAGTGCAATCATCATTAGCATCATGGATATTCAAAGAATTTGTACTAACAACATTGCAATCATGCTCATCATTCAAATATTTTATGCCAATAATTCTATGTAATTCTTCTTCTAGTACTTGAGCACAATTTTCCTTCCCATCATACTCACGAAAGATATTAAAAAGACGAAGCGTATGAGACAAACTCAATTCCATTTTTTTGTAGTTTTCTTTTATAGACTAACTAGTGCTAAAACAAGAAACAAAAAGATTAGATTGCAAGATCTAAAGATATACCTTCACTTACCTAGCCTCCCCGTGACGGCACGAGAAATGAGCTTGATGTCGACTACACAACCTTCTTCTTGTAGGCGTTGTTGGGCCTGCAAGTGCACAGGTTTGTCGGACAGTAGCAAATTTCCCTCAAGTGGATGACCTAAGGTTTATCAATCTGCGAGGCGTGGGAGGAAGATGGTCTCTCTCAAACAACCCTGCAACCAAATAACAAAAGTCTCTTGTGTCCCCAACATACCCAATACAATGGCAAATTGTATAGGTGCACTAGTTCGTGAAGAGATGGTGATACAAGTGCAATATGGATGGTAGATATAGGTTTTGTAAACTGAAAATATAAAAACAGCAAGGTAACAAGCGGTAAAAGTGGCGTAAGCGGTATTGCAATGGTAGGAAACAAGGCCTAGGGTTCATACTTTCACTAGTGCAAGTTCTCTCAACAATAATAACATAGATAGATCATATAACAAGCCCTCAACATGCAACAAAAGAGTCACTCCAAAGCCACTAATAGTGGAGAACAAACGTAGAGATTATGGTTAAGATGCGAAACCACCACAAAGCTATTCTTTGGATCGATCTATAAAAGAGTTAGTACTAGAATAACACCTTAAGAAACAAATCAACCAAAACCTAATGTCACCTAGATACTCCATTGTCACCTCAAGTATCCGTGGGCATGATTATACGATATGCATCACACAATCTCAAATTCATCCAACCAACATAAAAAAATCTGCAAAGAGTGCCCCAAAGCTACTCTGGGAGAGTCAAGAGCGTGTGCCAACCGCTATGCATAGTTCCCAATGTCGCGAATCCATAAGTTGATCACCAAGACATACATCAAGTGTTCTCATAAAATACTCAATCCGATAAGATAACTTCAAAGGAAACTCAATTCATCACAAGAGAGTAGAGGAGGAGAAACATCATAAGATCCAACTACAATAGCAAAGCTCGGGATACATCGGGATCGTATCACCTCAAGAACACGAGAGAGAGAGAGATCAAACACATAGCTACTGGTACATACTCTCAGCCCGGTGAACTACTCCCTCCTTGTCATGGAAGCGGGATGATGAAGATGGCCACGGTGATGGATCCCCTCCGTGAGGAGTGCTGGAAAGGGTCTCGATTGGTTTTGGTGGCTCTGGAGGCTTGCGGCGGAACTCCCGATCTATCTTCTGTTACGGAAGTTTTAGGGTGCAGCGGTATATATGGGTGAAAGGAGAGCGTCGGTGGAGCTACGGGGCCCCACGAGGCAGGGAGCACGCCCGGGGGGTGGCGCGCCCCCCACTCGTGAGCACCTCCGTATCTTGACGTGGGGTCCAAGTCCATCGGTGGGTTTCCTTCCAAAATAACTTCTCCAGTTGATTTAGTTCCATTTTGACTCCTCGATATTCCTTTTCCTCGAAACACTAAAATAGGCATAAAACAACCAAATCTGTCTTTGGGCCTCCAGTTAATAGGTTAGTCCCAAAAATAATATAAAAGTGGAAAATAAAGCCCAATATTGCCTAAAATAGTAGATAAAGTAGCATGGAGCAATCAAAAATTATAGATACGTTGGAGACGTATCAGCCTGTCAAAGGCTCGGTGGTGACACCAGGCTTGGGCTCCACGATGACTTCCTTCCGGCCGTTCGACGGTCTTGTTCTTATTGCGCGAAGCAGCGTGCCTTTGCTTGATGCTCTCGCTGCGCTTGCCTCCTTTGCACCAAGAGGAAGCGAGGACACTTGCGGGATAGGCGCCCTTTGGCGCCCTTAGTAAATCATGGCTTGCGTCATGGGCACCTCGTGAGATACCACGCCTTGATCTCTTACGCCTCCTCGCGAGCCAACTTTGTGAGCCGTGCACGAGAAGCTTCGTCCGCCCCACGAGGCTTGGCCCCTCGCGAGGTCTTGAGCTTGTCTTGATGAAGATGGGCGTCTTGGGCCACCCCTTGAGCCACGCCGCGAGGCCGCAGGCGAGCAAGTGCTGGGTACCCCATTCCCGAGCGCCAGCGAGCTAGATAATCTTGAGGGAGGGTGAGAGGGGTGCGGGTGTGTGCATGCACAAGATAAAGTTAGCGCTAGCTACAAAGATAAGAGGGTTGTGTGGGTGTAAAGGCGAATATAGATCATATATACTTCATTATAAAAAGTGAATTCGGATATTTGAAGAATTTATCATAGTGTTTCAAACCGGCGCATGTGTGAATATATATAACGGTGATACACATGGTGTGGTTATGAACATGTTATACTACATTTAATATATTTTATCTCTACTCTAATAAAAGCGGAGTTGTTGATGATGGTGTGCACCGCCATCCTGCGTTATAGGCCGTCTGATTTATATCTGGCGGATAGCAGAAAACTATGATGGTTGAAGTTGGCAACAATCATGATTGTAGATTCTTATTGAAATAGAAAGCGAATTCAAATTTAGTTGAATTGCAGCGGTAGTATAGACATTTGGAATGCACTAAAATGTTGGTATGAGTAGGTTACCTGCATTATACATCAAGCGAACATTTTTAGTCGGACATAACATGGATTCATACTCCCTCCTTCCATCTATATAAGGCGTAATGAGATTTTAAGACCGCCTTTGACTATTGACAAGATTAATAGTACATGACATGCACAATGTGAAAATTATATCATTGAAAGAACCTTTCACGGATGAATTTAATGGTGTGCTTTGTGTAAGTTTTCTTTTGGTTGAGGAAGTGCGAATTGATTTGAGTGCGTACAAGTACAATATTTACTACGTTAGGCTTGTCCATAAAATTCAACCGGCGTCTTGTTTTATCGAAAATTCAGATATCGTGCTCCCAAAACTGGCGCCTTCACAACCCGGCGCCTTGCTATCCCGAAATTACAGCAGAAACTCCCTCCAGCTTGCCAAATCCCGACCGTGAAATCCCCTTCTAACCACAGGCGAAAGGGCCACTAGTTCAAATCTGTGGGGGTACTTTTTAAGACACCCAACATTTTGGACAAGCGTCCCTAAGTCATGCTTCACCCCCTCCATTGCCCCTTTTGCCATTCAAAATCCCGAGCCGCCGTAACCTCTCCACTCCAGCGCGTAACCCCACCCTCCTCCGTCCGCCCGTCACGCTGCCTAGCGGGAGCCTCTTCCCCGACAGCGTCGTCCACCGCAACAACTCGGCGTCCCTCGTCCACCTCCCGGATGAGGATCCGCCGTCCATCTCGCCCGTCCTGCCGGTTCGGACGCCCGTCCTCCACCTCCAAGGAGCTGCTCGAAGATCGCCTCGTCTATCGCGGCTGCTCCATCCCCATAGCCCGCCTTAACCTGCTCCACGGAACATAACATCCTCACCGACTCCTCGGGCCGAAGCGAGGCCTACTCAGCGCCACCAAAGAGGTTGTACACTCATCGCATTGCACCTTCTCCTTAACTCGACCTCCACAGAAGCGGCGGTGCTCCATCCGCACCCCCATGGGCGGCTACCTTGAAGCCGGCGCCACGGCGACATCTCCACGGCTCTCCCCAAGTGTGAGGCCCCTTGGCGGCGGCGTCCATACCAGCGGATCTACTGCTGCTCCTCGGCTCTCGCTCGCTTCGCTCATCTTCTGCTCGGCTCTCGCTCGATCACTCGCTTGCCAACAACTGCTGCTGCTCTCCCCTCGCTCGTCAGGCTGCTACTTTCTGATTAAGCCACACTTGATCATTGAATCAACTTTTAGGTGATCGATTTTCAGGTTGGGGGCTACATGGAGTTAAGGAAGAACCACCCATTGCGGGGCAGAGGGGCTCTTGAAGAGTACCCACTATCTATCTTAGGGTTCAGGGTGGGCGGGGGGGCCTAGAGGCGGGCAGGCGGCAGATGGCGAGTTGTTTCATGGCGGCCGGCTGAGGCAGCGGTTGGGCGGTGGTGGTGGCAGCTCGAAGTGCAGGTTGAAGATGAGCTGCTGGCCCTCCTAAACTACATGTCAAGTGCCTCTCTGCTACCATTGCGTTCGATTTGACGGTAGCATTCAGATTCCATAGTAAATTTCAGTTTGACAGTTAAGTTCGAGTCAGCAGTTTTTACCTCATCTTGTTGTAGTCGGTGGTTTTTGGTGATGTTAATTTTACATCCATTTTACATCATCTATTGGAGATGCTATTAGAATCCACTTGAGATTGGCGATCTTTGTCTTGTGCTTCTTCAGCCTTGGCGTCTTCGGCTCACGGAGCTGCTCCAACGACATAACGATCCATCACAACAGGCGGTGCCACGGACGCCGTCTATAGATTCCTCGGATCTTCCTCCACCTCGGACAGCCACCTCTGCCTCAAGCTTGCAGCGACCAACCCAATGATCTTTGAGTCGACATGGCTTCTGACAAAGAGGTTGTACACTTGTTGCATCACTTATTACTATACATTCCGCGTGGATCCATTAGGGCTATTTTGGTTCAGCGAGCGTCGATCCACTGGTTGTTACCATCACTCTAAATTTCTGCATGCTCTCCTTACAATATCTCACCATATTTTTTGTATGCATATGGGATATTGTACATAGTCATCTTGAACATGTAGAGAAAAGCAGAAGAGTTTTTCTTGACAATACAATGTCATGCGGACACATCGCTCCATGGTGGGTTCAATGGCAAACCCTCCCCACTCCTCTCAGTTGTAATCAGGAGGAAGATATCCGTTAGAGGCGGATTCGGCGCATGACCACTCCTATTTACCCCCAAGGTGTTTGCTCTACCTTGGCATGATGATATTAGTCATATCATGCATATGTTGCCTTAGATTGCCTACTTTTGACATCATATATGTCACACTTGGTTTAGACATGTTACGTAATGCCACATGTTTAGTTTCTATATCATATATGGGAATTATGGAGTCTCATGTCTTTTAGCCAACCATAATATATGTGAAATGTGCAATGCCATCCTGTTTAACAGGCATCATATATTTGAATGATATCTTGCCCATCCTTTTCTTCATTACATTTCCATTTATTAAACAATGTTTGTACATTAAACTACTCTTCTGTGAATCAGCCATTTGGATGGGAGATGGAAAAATCTGGAGTGAAAACAAGGCCTTGAGCAGAAGCAGTCCTACATCGGCGAGATCTCTTGTTGGGTCCCGATAGCTCCTCGGAGATGGATTGAGAGCAGATGACCGGTCATATTCCCCAGGTGTATGCTCTAACTTGCGCAGTTATCTGCTCATATCATGCATCGAGTGTCTTGCATTGCATAGTTTAGACATCATATACACAATATTCAACACCATGTTCTTAGTTCGGACATCATATCGAATGCCCTCTATTTAGCATATAAATCACATATGTGAATTAAATGATGCGATCTTGATTACTTAGATAACATGTAGGTGAATTATGTCATGCGATCCTGTTTAGTTATTCATCATATCTTTGAATTATGTTATGCTATGCTATCCGGTTTAGATAGACATCATATATGTGAAATTATGTCATGCTATCCGTTTTAGTTAAACAATATACATGTCAACTATTTCATGCCCTCTTTTTCCACACTATCTATTGCATCTATCTCTCATACAATGTCTGTACATTCAACTATGTTTCCTATTTATCAACCATTTGAATTGGGCGGGTGATGCCGTTATCTAGCGGAATAAAAACACGGTCTTCAAATAAAAGCAGTGCTACCTCTTGGTGGAGATAGCACCCGGTTTACATGCACAGAACCAGCCCTAGCACACATAACCCAAACTCTAGCAGTTGTACCCCTCTGCGATGGACGGAGAACCAGCTTCACCCAATCTAACCCCAACCCGGCCGATAGTAACCCAGTTCCTGTTGACACGGCACCATCTCACCACAGGCTCCCAAATAAGAGCAATTAGTAAGGCAGCTCCGGTGCCCAAAAGGCGTACTATCACAGCGAACCCCAACTCCACGGTTAATCGCCTATTCTGTGGAGGAAGCACAACCAGCTAGTCGTAGTTTAGCATCTATCGCATTTGATGTTGTTAAACCGTATGTGCGTATCTTCCCATCTTGGAAATATTATCTCTGAAGATGAAGGAAAATGCATTGGAGGTGTTTGTCCAGGAGTTATGTGTAAGTAATGTTATTCATGGCAATTACTTTGCTAGTCCCATACATCCTAACTCCATGATGGTTATAATACAACAAATTTCCCATTTTCTCTATAGAGAAGGACCGATTTGAAACTTCGGGATGAGGTAACTTTGTGCTAATACCTCTGCTATCTTCAAGAATGCTTGGTGGCGATGTCAAATTACGAAGAAAGCGTACTTCACGGCAAAGAAACTCATCAAATTCCCTTACGTTCTCTGAGACATATTCTTTGGGCGATGGTTTGGAAGGCCTTGTTACTACTCTGGTCCACGAACCAAGAATGTGGTAAGTCTATGAGCTCATTTTCTATTTTAAGTATTATATTCTTGTGTGTCTTCTTGTACTCTGTTCATGTAGAACAAGTGCCTAAACTGAAGAACAAATGTTCTAATTTAGGATTCCATTGCTATCATAGTTCAAAAAAAGCACTAGGCGTTAATTGTGCGTTTTGCTTGCGACCTTAAGCTTTCTTGAGCGCATGCTTATCTTGTGATTATGCACAGATTATGTATATTATGTGCAATGCGTTTTACTAGCGCCTAGAGCCTAAGCGGCGCTTAAGCGCTAAGCTTAATGGTATTATTAACTATGATTGCTTTGCTCTTGTATCACTTGTATTTACTCATACAAACTTATTTTTAAATTGAAGGATCAATCAAAACTCAATGGCACAGCAGGTATGTTCCGCATGTTTCTTTAACAGGTTTGCTCTTATCAATAGCTCGCTTGATTTCAATTTCAATTGTGTATATAGTTGACTTTCATATCATGCACATTACTAGCATCACAACAGAATCTGAGCCAATAGTGTTGTTGTACATGTAGACCAGTGGTACCCATCTGAAATCTTGTTGTGCTTGGAGTAGTTTCCACGCTTTGTATTCTTTCCACTGTTGCTTTGTCTTGAGTGATATAGATTTGAACCGTGTCTCTATTTTGATTTGGCAAGACAATGCATTGACCATAGGACATAGATA